>CAEFZX010003614.1:0-39578 GCA_903066825.1 Alfaro cultratus
ATTCTAATTTATTTTTTTTTAAAAAAAACTTATAAATTTATTTAAAAAGAATTAATTTTTTTTAAAAATATTTTGGGTCAAAAAAAAAAAAAAAAAAAAAAAAAAAGAGTACAATTATGAAGTTAAAAAAAATCCAAAAAGTGTGGCATGTCTTTATATTTAACCCCCTTTATTGATGCAAATATATAGAAGAAGATGCTTGGATCAGATCAGAGTAAAATGTAACTTTTCTCCACCATAGAACATGCTTGTGGTAGTATCATGCTGTGGGGATCATTTTCTTCAGCAAGGACAAGGGAGCAAGTTAATTTTTAAAGAAAAAAATAGACACCATTAAATTCTTAAAAATAAAATTGAAAAATATATTTTTATTGTTCTAGAAGAACAGATGAACTTGAAGCTTTTTGAGGAGTTTAAACCTTAATGAATTTTACCTCGGCTTGTACACTCGCCAGTGTTTCTTCCCTTCCAGCTGAATCACGAAAGCTTCAATGTCGTCATAATGTGGAGCAAAACCCTGAGTTCCCGGAGGCGTCAGATATCTGGTCGAAGGAAAAATGCATGTAAAACTGAAAAACTGAAATAAACAAAAAAAGTTTGAAGCAAGCAAGTTTTTTCCCTTGAACTTACACATTGGCTCCTGCCATGCTACCAAATTTCTCCTGGAGGATGGAAAGCACATTCCACACTGTGGAGGAGAAAGCCTGAGGATTCAGGAGGCGCACAGAGCAGCCACTCTACAGGAAAACAGATGAGAAAATATCAAGTCATTTAAATATTTAGTACAATAACTTCAATAAAATGTAAATTTGTATCTCTAACTTCTTCATGGATGTTATCTTATAAAATATGATAATTTCTTAATGCATTCTTTAGACAAATTGCAGCTACAAAATGACACCTAAAAGTTATTGGGAATACTTACACTCAGTGCATAAACAAGCATAAAACCTGAACTGTTCCATTCTTACCTCATAAAAATCCCACACAGCGAACGGCAGAGCTCTCCCTGGTGGGTTGTGCGTTTCCCTTTTGCCATTAACGTAGCTAGTGATATCCAGGTTCACTCCATATTGGACATTTTCCTTTAGAAAAAATATACAAATTCAGAAGGCATGCTGTTTGTTGATGCAGACAGAAAAAAAAGTGGTAGATTTAAATGTTTGCATAATTTATAAACTGAGAAAAACAGATATTTCAGTTTTTGACTCACTGATCACCAGTTAGAGGTGATCATTGCATAAATGGCTGAAGGATTTGTCCATCGCTTCAGAAAATTACCTTTCTCAATATACGGTCAAACTCAGCTGTTGAAAACAATCCCTTGTAGTAATCTGGATTCTTGCGCTGAACATAGGCAGGCTTCTTTTCCCATGTTTCCCTTCACATATGGAAAAAAGTCAAATAAATCACCATCAAGGAAGCAAATGAGGCAAAACAAAACAAAAATAAAAAATACATACTGTATGAGATTTTGAAGTCCAAGTAAGAAGACATATTACATATTTTCCAAGTTACTTGTGTGGCGTTTGTCACAAGCACATTTTCTCCACTAAGCATTTAGCAACATTTGGCAAATTTGCAATTAAATAGAATAAGAAGCCCTCAAGGCTCCATTGATTGTTTGTGGGGAAAACAAATGCTGGTCCATCTGATATGATCCCAGTAGGAAAAACTGTAGGACAAACAGCTGAAAATATAAATGCTGACGATGACAAAAGCTTTACAGAACACACTGTGCTTTCCACAGATGGAAGCACTGACAAAGAATATGGTGACAAGTGCGCCAGCAGGTCACTGCATATCACAGCATTTTCTCACACGCACACTCCTCCAGACCTGCTGCAGGTAAATCCATACGTTTAACCATATCCACTGATAATAGCAACCTTTATGTGCTATTTAATAATAACAAAAAATGTTAGTGTACCATGATAAAGAATGCAGAGTTCAATCGTCTTGGACTTATATACAAAGAAGCATCACCAGGATGTGCAGAAAAAAACATTACTTTAGATAATCCAGTTTCTTGCAAAAACATTATTACCACCAAATTGATGCATTTAAATAAAAGTATGAAAAGTACGCCATCTATTTCTATTCTGCCCTATTTAATCTGATATTCCTAAATGGACTTCGGTGTAACCAAACTGCATCGAAAGTGTGTAACTTATTATTAATGTAAACACAGCTGTACTCTGTAGATTCTCAGATGGTTTTTGATGAACAAACAGCATCATGAAGACCAAGAAACAAAGTAGACAAATGATGGATTAATATGGAGCTGCAAAGATTCCCAGGTCAGCTGGAAGAATCTGCCAGCAGGTTATGCAGTAGTCACTTCAATGTTCTGGTTGAGAAAAGAACGCATAATGACATCCTGATTGCAGCTCTGTAGTGGGTAAAGCTAATTAGATTAATTTTAACTGTTTCGCCAATATGCAAAACCTGATGAACATAAGGGAGTGGTAGAAAACTAATGCAGCAAATCATTCTGGGCATACCAACTGTACAGTGGCACATTGTAGTGGCTGTGAGGGTTCAATTAAATGCAGAGCATCTTACAAATTATGTATCATCATACAGACACTTTACCTGAAGAAGTACTTGGCAGGAACGGGTTTGAGGAGCCACTGGAATAATTTGGTGGCTCTCTCATTGCTGTTGTTAACTCTGGTCAGTTCAGTGAGCACAGCATCCAAAGACTCTGCAGTTACACTCTTCTTCTTCTTCTGATGCTGTTTTAATACACACAAAGGCTGAATCTGGTCCGCGCACACACTCAACAACACTGATTTACAGTCAAACCCTGAGCAGATGCTTACAGTGTCATCTGGTCCAGTTTTCTTACTCTCCTCTTTATTTGCTGCCTTCACCAGTTTATGGCGGATCTTCCTCCTCTTGGCCCGAGTTTGCTTGACAATAGCAGCTGCAGACCCATTTACTTTTTTCTTTCTCTTTTTTACTTCCACCTAAATAGAAAAAAAAGAGGTTAATTTAAAGTGCCACACAATGGCGATGCATACGATGCGAAGAAACACGAATATCAGTGATGTGTTCCTACCGCTACTAAGCCATACATATATAGATATTCCCGTCGGGTATTAATGAAGCCTGTACACACACACCTGTACCCGCTGGCAGGGCTTCTTAGTCGGAGGGGGCAGCTCTGACTGCAGAGTCTGATACAAAGCAAGAGCAGACATGTGTTCACTCTCCATGCGCTCCACACTGAGACTGTTTCTGCTACAACTGGATTGGTACGTCTGAGTTTCACATAACTCATTACTGCCACCAACAGGACGGGAGCTCGGAGGAGCACTGAAGCTCACTATTATTAGCCTATCATTAACCAATAGGCTAATAATAATGTATCATAAGTATAATTTACTTAGTTTTGTTTATTTATTGATTAAAGCATATTTTCTTATTGTTATTCCACCACTTCAGCTGACTCCTTTTTGGTGCCAAGGAGCAGCGACTCCACTTTGAGCTCTCCCAGTATGACAGAGCACCTTAATGGAGGAAGTCTATTTCAGCCACGTGTACCTGGGATTCTTCCAGTCATGATTCATATCATAAGAACATAGGGGAGGGTCTGAATCTAGGCCGAGCTCTAAACTGAGAGCTTTACTTTTTGGCTCAGCTTAACTCCACAATAGACTGGAGCAGTACCCGCATTACTGCAGATAAAGCCCCAATCCATATGCCCATCTACTTTTCTTTCCTACCATCACTAATAAATACACCAAGATTAAACTCGGGCAAAGGTTGACCCTGAGTCTAGAGGGAGCAGCCCAACTTTTTCAAGTCAAGATTCATGCCCTCAGACTTAGAGGAACTGACTCAACTGAAAACCGCTCCGGTGTGTACAAAAGGTCCTGGCCTAAAGAAGCCACCAGAACACATCATCAGCAAACAGCAAATATGAGATCCTGAGGTGGCCAAACCAGTCACCCACCCGTCCCTATACCTTAAGATCTTGTCAGTGAACACCACAAACATGATCGGTTATAAGGGGGAAGTCATGGCAGAGTCCAACTCACACTGGGAGCAAGATCAACTTTACACTGAGAATGTGGGCACAGCTCTTGCTTGGAACATACGAGGATCGGATAGCCTTTAAAAGTTACCTGGACGCTCCATACTCCCTCAGCAGTCCCCACAAAATACCTTCTCCACATCCACAAAACATCCTTATCACAGCATAACAAATACTTACTAACCATTATCAGCAATAACAGTTACTAAATTAAGTTAGTTCATTGCAAGTAAAAGTGGATTTCCTTTTTATATATTTTTCCTTGTTAACAGTAGCATATATAGTAATTTAAAATTGATTTGCATAAAAGGGATTTCACAAAGTTTTTTGAAAACACCAGAAAGGATAATTAATGAAAGTATAAACTTTTGCACATTGACGTTAAAGTTAAATTCCAGTTTATTCTCTCCTTAAGTGAAGAATAACGGAAAATAGATTTGGTTTACGGTTTTTAATTTAATTGTTAATGAGATCAATCTAATATGGCATTAATGATTAAGATAAGAAATAGGGAAAATCACACATTTCAAACATTTTATAGACTTTTCTTAACAATTACATCTAATTAATGCAAACTGTGCAAATAACAGCCAGAATGTAATTGAGCTTGAGTTTGTTAGGAGAAATGAAGGTCATAGAGTTTAACAGCTTCTAGGAGAAAGGACATATAAAAACGCTCCTTTGTGGACCTGGGATGCAGCAGTCTGTCAGTTCAACATCATCATATTATTCACTCATATTATAGAAACATTGTCATTGCTATTTTAGCCAAATTTCTTCTGTCTGGTACCATCTGCACTGGGTTAGATTTTTTATTTTAAACATTCTACAGTTTGTTATTATTTTAGCTAAAGTTATTATGGAAGCCCAGGAGGCGCAGATTGCAGACTCCTGGTCTACAATGCGCCATAAAAGTGGATCGCATCCAGACCGAACACCAGGGGGCGCAGTTTCTCCACCTTTCTACAGCAGCCTTAATGGCACTGCTCTACCTCGTTTCCCAGAATGCCTCACTGCGTGCAGTCAGTGATGTTTGTGCAGCCGTCGCTCCAACAATGCAGCTTTTAATGGAGCTGTGAGATGGAAACGCAGCAACACCGCCAGGCTGGCCGGGGACCGTAGCCACTCAGATTTAACACTGTCACACTTCTCACTATCTCTCCGTCCACTTGGGGGAGGAATTAGCCTCCATTTCCAGGACGCACTTTCTGCTGGAGGTGAGTAGCCTTTGAAGCTAATGTTGATCTTGTATCGCAGGACAGAGTTAATATATTTTGTTGTGACCACTGCTGGCTAACACTGGCTAGCTGTTCGGCCAGATGAGGCTGTTTGTGTATGAACACCTCCTTTTATTTTCAGGAGGGTAATATAATGCCGTTTTGACGTCTTTCTACTCGAGGTGCTGGTTATGTTACTGGTTTGAGTCAAAGGGGGGGTTATGAAGAGGGTTTCTGCAGCAGCTGCAGGAATGTTTCGCTCTGATTTCAGTAGCAGCACACGTCAACCAGCCGGTGTAGCTGCTGCTGCTGCACAGAGATGCGGTCTGCTGCCTAATGTACAGTATATCCAGGCTGCAGCTTTAAACATTTATCCTTTCTACAATAACTCATACTTGACCATAACCCCACATTCCCCATACCTGCACATTTAGCGCTCCAGTATGCCGTAACTGACATAACATGCACAATGGTGAAATAGGCTGTTCAGCTGACTTTACTGACACTATAAATTAAATCAGTTGTTAAAGGAAATAAAAAGAGGGTTATAGTACACTGTCAATTATGCAATTTTTTTTTTGCCAGTTCTAAGTTATTCCGTTAACTTATTTGCCATAATTAAATTACCCATTAACTTTTGTTTTGTTAGTTTGTAAAGACCATCTTTTTCTTTCCCTTTCTAAATTATGACCTGCTTTGTGTCAGTCACATTGAAATCCCATTAGAATAGTTGAGTTTTGCACTCCTGCGGTTGTAATGTGACAAGTATTCCAGACACTTTAATTGAATATTCACAATTTTTCTGTAATGGCTTATCTTGTTACGGAAATGTATTTTTTGTTATTGCAAATTGACTCCATTTGTTACAGACCCTTTTTTTCTCATCCATCAGTCACATAGCAGCCAAATGTCTGGATATCACCTGATTGTGCTCATGTCATTTGCATGGTGGAAATAAAGAAATGCAGCTCAAACTGTCTGGAAATATTTTTTCTAGCACAGAGAATATCTATTTAGCACAGAGCAGTTGGAGGCCAGGTGTTATTATACTACACAGTTTGAGTAAAGAGCGAATTCGTTCAACGGTTATCTTGGTCTGCGCTGTTTGGTCAGAGTTGTTTGCACGCTGCAAGGTCAGTTGATCTCAGGCACCCTCAAACTAGAGCCTCACTAGAGTTTTGTTTTGTTTTGTTGTTATTTTTTGTTTGTAGAAGTATCTTTACATTTTATTATTGAGCCATTCAAAGTGCGCTCTGCCACTGAGCCCTGTCTATAGATATGCTTGGAAGTAAGAAAGTCAAAAATAACCATATGTCATGTACAGGCTATGCTAGGGATTGTTTTTTTGAATCCTGTATAATTCTGCATAGTCAATGGTTTGTGTAAAATGCTGTTCTGGAATTGTGCAGTTCCTGGTCACTGCATGTTGAAGTAACTTAGTTCTGATCTGTTCTTTTTGTAGACTTTATTTCATAATTTTTTGGATTGAAAGACATTATTTAATTTCCCTTTGGGTTAAATGAAATGTTTTTTGAATTTGAACTTGTATGCTTTATGAAAAATTATTTCCTTTAAACTATCTTGTTTGTGGGAAATGTGGGTGTGTGAGACACATAACTGAATTAAACACAACTCGTGATTGGATTTATTTATTTTTTTTATGAAGAAAGTTCCCTTTGTGTATGAATGTTTCTTTTGCTAGAAACACGTGGCAGCAGCAGTGCGTTATTTAAGCTACTGTAATTGGACTTGGAATGAACTTTCTGTTATTTTATTAAAGTAGTTTATTATGAGAAACTTCACTTGTTTAAAAATATTCCAAAAATATATTCTCATTCACCTCTATCATTTAAGCTCAGAAAATGTTGATATAAACATTTACTGTATTGGTCTCTTTCTGTTCTATAATAATTTTTCAATGAAGATGCTACTACATCCATCCTATCCTGCTTCAAATCTTCCATTTCTAAGCAGACATTAACATTTTTTAAACTCTGCGTAGGTGTTCCCACTTCCAGATTTCTGCTGTGGGTCACTGAAATCCTTCATTAATATTATTAGTTACACCTGTGCTTGTCCTTCCTGCTGTCAAGAGCCAAAATGTCTTCAGTCTGGCTGGGGGGGAAAAAATCCAGTTAGCTGGGTGCTTTTGCAGTTCTGGTGAAAAGTTGGGCTTGAGCTCATTGTGAGAATGAATTCCATGTAAATTTTGGGTTGTTAATGATCTGTTTAAGTTATTCTCATTTTATTTTTAAATTCTCATACATTAGACAGTTTAATTGATGATTTTTACATGAGAGTGTAGCGTTGAAGTTTGATGTGTATTGTTTTTTTCTTTAAATCAGACGTGGCCAGATCTGTATTCAGGGTCAAATTTACACTTAGGCTATCAGCTCACCTGGATTAATGACGTTTAGAGAAATGGTCTTCCACAGTTGCATGATTCTGATTATCTCTTTAACCTTCCAGTTTCCTTGAATTGTTCTTTTCTACCAAGGAATAGGGATCTGCTCTAGAACTGATGAACTTAACCTGTGAATTTGCAGCTGTTTGCATGGACAAGCCAAATCTTGTATGGAGAAAAGTTTTCTAGTTAATCGAGACAAAGTTTGAACTGTTTGACCACAAATACATTTGGAGAAACCAAGACTAGGCTTATCTGTCAGACACAGTGATGGTAGCATCATAATGTGGGGCTGGTTTACCAGCACAGAGACGTCACTCAAGACAAACAAAATATGAAGATAGAAGGTTGTTGATGCTCAGATATTTTCCTGAAAAAGTCAATTGAACTTTGTTTTGGTTGCCCTGTGATCCAGTGCATATCATATTTTCAGTCTAATCGGTGATGAAAAAGAAATTACTGCTGGAAGATGTATTAAATACCTGTTATCTGGTTTCGAATGTTTTTGCTTTTCTCCTGAAGGGGTTTGATTATTTTGTGCTGTGATAATTCAGCATAATTCATGGTTAGACATTTGTCTGTGATGACACAACATTCATTAAAGCTGCACTGACATGCAGATAGTTCTACTCTGTGTTATCAGTCTGTATCCTTCATTTAAAAGTCTCGTTGTTGCAGCTTTTTACTGAACATACAGACACAACACTGCAGTTTTCCTTTCCATAAAGAAGGACTGCAGAATCAGTTCAGTTTAGGAGCTGCTATCATGTGTCTGGGAAAAAAGCAATGCCCTCAAGCATCACGTTTTTATCTTGTAGATTTATTGTGCTTTTACTTCCCCCTTTGTGGTATTTCTAAGCTTGTTCTTAGTAAACAGAAACACAACTCACCTAGAACAGATTTTTCTTTCTGCTCATCCTCTAAGAAGCAACGAGTTCATGCAGACCTAAAGGCAAAGCTGCTTTTAAGAAAAACAGCACTGAAAGCAAAAGAAGACGGTGTGACACATGAATAGGTCTTTAATGCTTCCCTGACAGGATTGTCTGCTGCTTTGAAGTAGCATCAGCATCACCAAAAAGCCTGTTTCATTAGTGGCTTTTAAAGGTTTTGGAGACATAATGCAACCCAGATTCAGGGTTTTAGTCAGCTAAAATACAGAACGAAAAGGCAGAAACGTGGACGATGGGGAAATTAATTGCTCTGTGCTTTTGAAAAGGTTTTAAATCTTTCAACAAATTGAAGTGTTCTAGCCGACCTTGGTTTCTGTGTGGAAAAGTTACGTTTTGTTCCAGATGTTTATTGAATAATAGGAGGTTGTTTAGTTTAGTTTTTCACCAGAAGATGGAGAGAAATCAATGGCATGAGTGAAATTTCTGTCAAGTGCAGCTTGTTCTTGTTTGAGAACAGGAAAACTGCCATTGAATAAAAAGAGAGTTTTAGCTTTGTCCTCATGAGCAGATAGTGACTTTGTCTGCTTTTTAGCATTGAGATTAATAAGATTTGCTTCTGATGACTTTTAGGTTCAAATTAAGAACAATATATTGAACTGATTTGATTCCATCCCCTAGTAATTGTACCTTTTCTTTAAGAGTGCTTTACATGATTTTAAAGTGAATGCTTGATTGGTATGCTCAGGTGCGGTTGCTTTTGGGGTGGTACGCTGCAATAATTTTCCCACGTCAGGGGCTAATCACCCTGGCTGCCTCCCACAATCCGTCAGTGTCTGGAGGACGAGGCTCGCGGCGTTCTGGCAGCTGTTGTCGGGCTGAGTCAATCTGTTGCGGTCCGTGCCAGCTAATGCAGAGGGAGGGGGGAGCGGAAGAGCTCTGGGGAGGGCCCAGCAAGTATGGCTGCTATGGCAAGATAACAAGAGGATTTATAAGTTAGCGGTGTAGGATTTTACTGCATGCATGTAGAGTCTGCCGTGTTACCCACAATCCTTAGAGACAAATTGGTAAATCAGTGTTTGCGTTCCTGGCCGATTCTTCTTGCGGTTAGTGTTTCTGAACGCTTAGCAAGTGATTTTTCTAATCAAAATTGATTATTTCTCTTCCTATTGGCTCCCTCGAAAGAAATATGAGCAACTTTAACTTAATGAAAATGTTAAAGTCTCCTACAGACTTTTTAATCTGAATAGATTTAGTTCACTTTTTTTAGTAGCTTTCAGCGAGAAGTTGGTTATTTCTCTACATCTGTCATGGCTGACTAAGTGGTCCTATTTTTGGACTGAGCCCAACAGTTAATGCTGTAAGTTTGGCACAATGTGGTGTTGAGGCTGGAAGAGAACTCACAATTAAGCTCAGATGTCAAGGCAAATGTTTGGGAGTCGTGCATTTGCAGATTGCATGGAGTTCATGGCTGTTCACAGGTTTCTGAGGAGCAGGAAGAACATTCACCTCCTGGGATTTCTGTTAGTGTAGTTCTGTAATCAAGTTAGAGTATTAGATTCAAACCTAAGACATCTGTTACAAAACTGTAACAGTTGCTTTAATTCTTGAACTTGTTAAACACACAAATTCCCTCCTTATTTCTTAATTTTACACATGGAGTCCAACAAGTCAGAATTTCATTGCGTATGAGCAATTAGTTTCAAATGCTTTTTTTCATTTATTTTCAACCAGTCACAAAGTGGCTAAAAACGTTTAAAAATTGGTTCTTTGTCAAGTTACTGTATGTGCATCAATGGTTCCCTGGTGCCAGAGTGATTCAAAAAATGCTCTGGTACTGGACTAAAAATTAAAAAGTGAAGAAGCAGCAAAAGTTCATAGAAAAGCAGAAAGAATGTCAGTCTGTCCTTCACAGTTGTCTTAGAAAGGTGTGTGTACAGAAATGCTCTCGCTTTATCTGCTGCCATTCTTGAACAAGCTCTGCGCTGGTAATAGTTGTTAGCCGAATCCTCTGCAGGAACCGGTTTTGACTCTTTCTGGATTTTATTTGGTATCTTGAATCTTTCTTCACAGCAGTTGTACAGCTCTCCTTGAAGTTCTTTGAGTGAACAAGTAGTGGATTAGGGTGCAATCTTGCGCTTGTCTGTGAAGCCCTTTTGATGCTAAACAATGACATCCTGGGTATCCTTAAAGGTTACCATGGTGAACTGACTCTAGTTAAGGGAGACTTGTCATGCAGCCACATTTCTAGGGAAATTGCCACCATAAAACAGAAGCAGTTTGCGACAGGATTTCTGTGGGATTTTAAAGACTTATTAGGAAGTCAAAAATGTATAGATGGATGGATTGATGTTAGAAGTGTTTATAAAAACTCATATTCTTCATATGCATACAGAAAAGAGTGTGAATGCTGTGCTTTGATGATGTTGCCATTGAGAAAGAGAGAAATGCGCATGATGTCCTCTGCAGCAGTGAGCTTGACTCTTACACAATGAGTCTCCACTGTAGAATACAAAAAGACCGTTCTTTTTTCTGTGCGTCCTCTCTGTTCTTGTCTTCTTGTTATGCTGAGCTGTTATAGCACTCGAAGTTCTGACGGCTGGATTCAGTTTGGCCCAGACAAAGCGTGATTGTAGATTAAATGAACAGTTAGGAGATGAGTATTTCCTTTTGAATTGGAAAATGTCTTTAAATCTTGATTCATCAGCAAAGTTTTTAAATATTTTTATCGAATGCTACCATAGAGGAAAATATGAGACTGCCTTTATTAATAAAGTATAGCAATATTCAAACTTTTGTGTGACCAGAACTAAGTGTATAGAAGCAGATGTCTTGATTCATGCACAGGAAACATGGTATGAACGTCAGTTTGTAGCTTCACACTCTTCTATCACATTTAACCTCTTAAGATAATTATGAAGAGTAACATGGTTTACTGAGCAGCATGTGATGGTCTGTAATTAAATGTTACATAATGAATAGGTCAGACACCATTGGTACACATTTTTAAACTCAGGAGGTTTCTCTGAAGCGTGGAAACCAGGATTACTGGTACGGCACAGTCAACAGATTTGGTTGATGGTGCAGAGATGTTTTCTTGCTGGGTTGTTTGTTCCCATCTTAAAACCAGTTCTGTCTGATACAGTCATCTGACCACATCTTTAATTCCAGTTCGCCCAAGGAAGGACTTTCATGAACAGATCTTTACTATCGGTATAAAAGTAAAGGGTTATTGCTCTTCTCAATTGTCTGATTTTGTTCAATGCTTAATAATAGTCAGCTGGTAAATGACTTATGCAATTTTAAACTGAATTTGCCAATTAATTCCGTTAAATTGTAAAACCTGGCTCAATGCTGCTTAAAGCAGTGAGTCAAACTCTCCCATACAAATGAAGTTTCATTTAAAAGTTAGGCTGACTGCAGATGGGCTTATTGGCAAGATATTTAAACTAGCAGCTGTACAAGAAATAAATCCAGTGAAAGCAATTTAAATGGCTTAACACAACTAATATTGGCTTGTTTAACACTCAAAATTATTCAACTCCTTCATGATAAACATATTAAGTAGTAGAGCCGTACGTCAGCACTTTGCAGTCTTCCTGAGAAATCCTAGTCAAACACTCTTTAAAAAAGCCCTTAGTTTGCCGCTTCAATCACCTTTTCCTTTAACCTCTTCAAAGTTTTCAGTGACATTTAAGTAAAGGAACTGTAATAACTGTGGTAATCTGAACAGATTACCACAGAACATCTTCTTCTAAAACCAAACCTTGGTTGACTTTGATGTCTTCTTGGGACTATCCAATGAATCCTAGGCTTCGCCTTCTTCACAGAAAGCTTGGAATTTTCTCACTGGATTTCCTCATTTGATTGAATCCCAATTTTCCTGCATGTGCTGCGGGTTTACAGTGCCAGAGGAACTGAAGAAGCCATAGAGCATCGCTGAACCACTGTCGTGCTTCACCATATGTTTTGTTTTTTTACAGCATACGTCCCTCTTCCTGTTTCAGACATGCCACTGATTTATGGGCCTACAGTTTTTTTTATCTAATTATTCTCCGTATCAGAATGTTTAAACCTCTGTTTTTGTTTTTTTAGTTGTGATCAAAAGAAAGCAGACTTTGTCTTGGTGTTCGGTATTAAGTTTATGCCTTGGCTGCTGCCATCAGAACTTGCTGCGTGTCTTTTGCCGTCAGTCGACTTTCTGACCACATGCCTCCTCAGAAGTCTGGTGGCAGCTGTTGAGAACTTCTTCTTTCTCTTACAACCACGTGATATAGTAAATATTTCCTTAACGTTTAAATATAAAATCTGTTCTTCCAGCTATATCATTAAGAACTTTATCCCTATGATACAGCAATTTTTTCCCTGTTTGTGTTAGGCAGTGATCTTTTTTCTGAGGTTTTTGGCCTAGTCCCTTGCTGTGTATGTATTTTTCAGTGAATCATTGTGGTCAGTTGGTATTCAGGGTGATTTCTCAACCACATCAGATGCAACTATTGAATATATTTGTAATATTTGTTTCATTTCTCCCAACTTTCCACCTGAATTTCCCCTTTGTGGGACAGTAAACTCTTGAATTTTGGCCAGGAAACCTTGTACACTGCAGCATTCCAAAAACTTAGTTGCTGTGCAGAGATCTTTTTATAAATCCAGACTGATGATATTGAGACATGGGACTGCAGGCAAAATCAAGCAAATGCTATAATGTGTGAAGGTAAAAAGGTCTCCCTGCACTGCAGTGCTCTGCAGAAACTTTAGAATACACAAGAGGAGGGTTCAAAGGATGTGCTGGAACAGACATTTACACTGATGTAATGGCATGGCTGGATCAAATTAGAAATGCAAAACCAGTTCAATGAAGCTCTCCAGCATTGAACCAGCTCTGAACTGACTCTAGCACCAGTTCATCACGAGTACATGGTCAGAAAAGGAACATGTGTGAATGAAAAAGCTTTGTTGAACTTTGGTTTCCCTAAAATTTCTGCTAAACACTTTTAGTGTGGTACACTGGAACACAAGTTGACTCAGTGATACTGATATTGATCAAACTCACTGACAGTTCTGCTCATCAGTTATTTTGGAGAAGGACTTTAAGTTCTTACTCTTGAGCAGTCATTTTACAGAAGAAATAAATTTGCATTTTACAGCAAATTCAACTGTTTGCTAATTCATACTCCCATTATGTCTCTTCATACTTTATTCCATATCTGTAAATAGTTATTTTCTCACATAGCTGCTTATTTCATCAATTTATTTTTGTCTGTACCTTTAGTAATTATCAAATTATAATAACAGTCAAACTCCTCAAATATCATTTAGTTAATATATTTTATTGTCTTTATTGTACACGTGTTTCCATTCATTGTGGTACTCATCTGTCTTTGGGTAAGTTGACTCTTAAAAAATATGACAGGATATGACCCCTGATCAAACCAAGATTACTAGATGACATCCCGCTTCTAGATACTATGTATTGCAGTCACATAAGTACATCATTCCATTATAATTCCTTTCTAAAGTAATGGCCTAAGTACATTTTTGCTCCAACATTTCTGCTTGTGTAGATTCTTTATATGTCCAGAAAGCAAGGACTCGAACATGAACTCACTGCTAATATCCCAAAAATCTAATGTTGTGATTTATTGGATTATTGAATGGCATTAGTTTTTCTTTCATCTCTACAGATGCAGTTTTCTCTCTTTGGTTGTGCCCTCTCTCTCTCACCCCTCAGATTGTCTGCTTGATGATAATGAAAACCGTTGAAAAGCAATTCACTAGAGTACACCACACGTCACAGGCAGTTCAAGATTAAGGTCTACCACAGCTCTTGGTGGAAATGCTCTCCATTTAGACATTTTGGAAAGACTCAGAATCCTTTAGAAACTCAAGGATGTTAATTCGGCGATGCAGCATGCAATATCATAAACAATGTAGCTCATATGCAAACCTAATTATAAAATCTAAAACCATGGACAGAGTGGTTTGAGAAAGGGAGGAAATGCTGCTTTTCACATTGCATCAAGGCAAATTAGTGGAAGGTCTCGCTTGGGGAGTTTTCACTGGAAGCCTCCTCATGGATCGTTGATTTTTAATTTTGCAGATTTACAGCAAAACCTGAATCTCTCATGTCTTCGATACAAAGTTCAAATATTATATTTTAGTAAATTTTAAGCAATTTTCCATATTTGTTTTCATGTGAAGGAAAGGAAGCAGAACCAACTTCATGCTTTCATCTAACGCTATAAAACAAAAATATTACTAACCATTTTATTGAAACCTGTAGCTGCAGTATGATGTATCCTAAAAGAGAGTAGAAATGAGGAAAAAAAAAAAGAAGTCCCAGAGTATCTCTCTAGATGTTTTGGCTTCGCCTCATTAGAAGACTGCATGAGCTGTTTAGCGCTGAAAAACGGTGGGTTGGGGGAATCCTGTTTCTCCAAATGTCTGTTTTGACTCTAATTAGCTGTCACATCCTCACTTCTCACTAATGCAGCGGCGAGAGACTCTCCTCACCTCACCCCTGCTGGCGCCACACGTGCCGCAGCAGTATAACGACAGAGGATTCATCGACAAATTAGCACTTGTGGATCAGCCGTGATCCATTTTTGTTGACCTCACCCATTTTTTTTGTTTTTTTTTGAAACGCTGAGGATGCAAGCGTGTTATCGTCGCAGACTTGTCGACATTATCACTGCTAGTTCACAACATGTTTCATATTTGACTTTCGTAAAATGAATCCAGGCAATCTGGCGAGGACGTATGCACCTTGAATTACTCTCTTGTGTAATCCTTGTCATACTGCAGAAGCCCTGGAGGTTGGAACACACCCGGGTCCATCTGTCATTATGAACTCACTCCCTCTCCCCTGTGTTGTATTTGGCTTTTTCTCTATCTATGTACATCTCTGTATGTGTCATTGCAAGAGGTGTTTTTTTGGGGGGGGAGGGTTTGCAGAGTATTGCATTTTTCCCTGTGTTCAGTTTGTTTTCCAAACAAGATTATCTGCTTGTCTCTGCCTGTCTGCATTTGTTTTAGTCCACTCACTGAGCAGCAAAGGTCAACACTTCAATATGTTTTGAGCTGAGAAGTCCTCGTGGAGGCTAGTCTTTAATTGCCCCTGCTTCGGGTCATCACACCAGGGCTTTTAATGGTCTTAATGACTTTGTTGACATAAAATAGGTGTTTAATAGTTAATGACAGGAAAGCAGCACTCATTAGTCTCTGGTCAGATTTGTCTAGTATCTCATCCAACTGTTTTTTTAATGCTAGCATTTTTTGTGCCTTTTTTACAATAGAGAAAAATACATTTAAATATATTTAACTGAAAATATTCTATATATGTAAACAAATAAAAATGGATTGGACAAAAAATATGCTAAATCATTCTAATTTTGCAAAATGAACCTGTGCAGTATTGCAATGGAATATTCTTATAAACGTACATTTTCGTCATTCATTTTCCAGGGTCCGAGCAGTCATTCTCTTGTGCTCACATCTTAGTCAGATTTTGTGAACAAAATGCTGAAGTGTAAGAAAAATGGCAGGGTCATTGTGACATTGGAACAGGGAGGAGATTGAGGAAAATGTGCTATAATGTCCTGCAATAATACTGCATTTCACATATTTCTGTTCAGGCCTTGTACTTGTACTCTGGAGAATTATGCCAGGCGATTTCATTGCTTTCTGCTGAATGTTTGGGTCATTATCGTGTTGAAAGACCATCGACGTGACAATTTGAAAGAACCACTTTGAAAGCCCTAAAAGTTCCCATTTCTTTCATCAGTCCAGCAGGTATTCTAAAACTTCTACAATTGCTGTAAAACAGGGCTTTACTAAAGGTTTAATACAAAAATATTAAGGTGTTAACATTCTAACTCGCCCTTACCATCTATTACCAATTAGTAAAGTTAACAATGCTAAAAAACATGTGCTCCATTTACTGAACAGACTGGCTTTTTGCAGTACTTATAAGCCAAAGCAGAAGTTGGCTAACAAGCTAAAAATTACAGCCAGGTTTCATTTTATTTTATTTTATTTTATGCATTTCTACTGTGAAACCAATTCTTTTTGCCAACCTCATGTTTACAAGAAAAGAATAGTTTGGGATAATTCTTAGGCATTTACCTTTTAGCATGGATGTGAATAATCTTCCTGAACTCCTCGGAAAGAATTGGGGTTAGTCTGTGGTCCATGTTCAGTCTGTTGCACACAATGAGACAAAACCACCAAGTAGCATATAATAAGCTACAGGATCATTGTTTTGTAAAAGATTGACTGCACAATGGCAAAAATTATATTTGTGTTCCATGCAGTCGACCCAAGTAATGGCTACCCATTAATCATACTTGGATTAGGGCGAACTTGAAGCTTGGTGTGGGCATTAATGGCTTTGCAATGGTTTTTAGCACAATAATACATTCAGCACAAATTGTGTTTGAGAGTATGATTGATCCTGTTGACAACTTCCACTTTTTTTTCCAGCACAGGCTTGCCTATAAATTAACAACATGCTCCAAAGTGGAAAACAATTTTTTTCTTTTCCTTTTTTTAATATGTAGTTTGTTTTTCTGTCCAAACCTCACAAGGCCCGCTCACTCACCAAATCTGATGCAGTGATACTCCAAATTCATACATAAAATGAAAATGCTCATTCACTCTTGGGTAAATGTAGACATTGCCTACATTGCTTTTCTGTGATCAAATGCTTTAATTTCCATGTTTTCATGCACCTTTGGATCACAAGTTGAAAAAAACCTACCCTGCTTCCTGATGGTGGGTGTTGCTCTGATAGATGACCCTGAAATAGTCAGGCTCATGACTTTGTCCCAGTATCGATCATTTTTTTGATGAAAATCTTTGTCAGCAGGTTCCAGTATCGTGTTGATATTTACCTCTGGGAGAATAAGCTCTTTACTAATGATATGCAGCTGAAAATGAGCTGCAATGTATTGTATTTTGTATAAGCTGGGAGTTGGCAGAGGCTGCTGGCCTTTTTGCTGTGTATGCTGCCTCTTCTGTCTCATTAGGCTGGTTTCATTTCTCTCTTCAGACTTCTTCTCTGTAAACAAATTCAGTTCTTGTTAACTTTAACCTCATGTCTTGTCTTTGCCTCATATTGGATCATATTTGATCTTCAATATTTAACAGGAAAACATTTTTTTTCTTTTTTTGACATCACTATAGTGACCTCTGTAGCTTTCTAGTGTAAAAACTCCTCAAGATTCTCCGTCAGCTGTCTGGAGATGAGTGGTGACCCATAGCTTTAACAGCTGCTACTTTCGTGCAGCGACTGTCCTTCCCTTCAGCTGCCTGAATGTTTTTGTTGTTTTTTTTCTCTTTGGCACCTCTGCTGGGAATGCCTTATCTTAATATTGTCCATTAATTCCCAGTTATTTAATGGAAGCAAAGTCTGTGAGCACACTGAGCCAAAGCCCCATAAGGAGAGAAATATAACGCGGTCCCAAAGCCATCAGGATTATTTGACATGTGCTGCTGCAGCTTGTTTGGAGATCAGTTTAAAGTTCAGTAGTTAGGAGAAAATGTTCTCATTGTTTGTTGAATTTTAATTATATTAATGCATGATTTAAGTAACCTAAGGGAGTAAAGTTTTACTTCAGAATTTAAATCTTAATTCTGCAGTAAACATACATAAAGCATTATGCATGCTGTGTGAAGCGAGTTAAATTGATTCTGGATTAATAATGTCCATTTTAACCATATTATTGTTCTTGGCAGCACTTTGCAGTGTTTTTTATTCAACTGATTTGCACAAACAGACTTAGCATCTTATAAGTCTATTATTTAATATACATTTCTTTTCCTTTCATAGGTTTGATCACGTCAGCCGACGTGGGTGAAATTTGAGGTTCCGTGTTTTGCATAAACAGTCTGGTCGGTATGAGATCCTGACTGGGGTCACCATAATAACCTGCATCACTTTCACAATTGTCTTAAACAAAAATATTTAATCTAAAAAAATTGTTTTACTTGTATCGCATTATCTAATATTTTTTGATAAAGGCAAACAAATTGCCACTTTTTTCTTAATGAATATATATATATATATTTGTCTATATACAAAATCTCAAATGGATGTGTTTAGAACTCAATTTAAAGATTCATCAGCTCATTTAAGATGTCACATTAAATAAATTATAGTGTACTCCTTTTGAAAACCGTATTAAACAGACTTTTCATAAAACCCACATTTCTGTTTTTAAAAAGTTTTTTTTCTCCATTAACTTTTATTGGTCTGATGTAATATTCAAATTTTAAATGTTGTTTTCATTGGCTGTAAGTGAAAAATTGTCATAATTAACAGAGATAAAGGCTTTCAAACATCCATCTGTGTGTAATTGATCTACTATATGTCTTGCCTGGTGATAAGTTCCTAAAGTAAATGGGCTTTTAAATTTAATATAATAAATGCACAGTGGCACAGTTGGTAGCACTGTTGCCTTGCAGCAAGAAGGTCCTGGGTTCGATTCCCAGCCCGGGGTCTTTCTGCAGAGTTTGCATGTTCTCCCTGTGCATGTGTGGGTTCTCTCCGGGTACTCTGGCTTCATCCCACAGTCCAAAAAACATGACTGTCAGGTTAATTGGTCTTTCTAAATTCTCCCTAGGTGTGAGTGTGCATGGTTGATTGGCACCAGCACCTCCTGACCACCATTAGGGACAAAGGTGTAAGAAAATGGATGTATGGATGGAATGGGTCTGTACTGTTTTTAAACAGATTTATGCCATAGTGAAAAACTCTTTTGCTATTCTGCTCTCTACAGACCTCTGAGTGTTTAGCCTGATTAGACAGTGCTGGTAATTTTTAGGAACTAGGTAGCATGTTATAGGTTAATCATTTCACCAAAAGACATAAAAACAATAGCTTGGTACATACATTTGTTGTCAAATGATGAAAAGTGCATCTACTTTGGTAGCCAAGCCATAAATACTTATGTTCTTTACTTGAATTGTCTCTTCTAGGCCATGAACTATGGCTACACTAGTAGCCATAGTTCACTAGTTCCTAGTGAACTATTGTACACTAATGTGTGTTTTAACAAGGGAAAACTATTGCCCATATAGAATATCAAGAGTAGAACACAAAAAAAGGTAAAAGATTTAATGAGCTGTACTTCGGTATCCAAGCATCATCCTACAGGCAGTAGTGTTTGTTTTCTCTTAGTCATGTTCCTCTCTAAATAATCAGTGTTTGCTCTTGGAAGCTAAACACAATTCATTTTAAATGATTATGAAGGAGGCCAAAACATTCTGAATCATTTTATTCTAGTTTTAGTTGCAATGTATTCAACAACTTTGTCTCCACTAAGTAGGAGTCTTCCTGTGGGCTTCTCTAGTTCCTCCTGTCAGCTGTGTCTAAAGCTCAGATTCCTTGTGGACAGACAGGAAGAAACAAAACTTTAGGCTTAAACTTCAAATTTCTCTCATGAATTTCTGGCTGCCAACGCACTCTCTGCTGCTCGCTTGGTTTTGGATCTTGTCAAATTTGTTGTCACTTCTTTTAAAAACTTGTTACAGCTGGAAGACTGCACAGTCTCATCTGCGTTTCCTACAAAAATAATTTTGCAATGCCTGCCTCGTAAAGTGCTGCCAGTTTGCAGAGACACTGTTCAAACATTTATACAAGAGCTAGCCCTCTGATGTCTGGGAACTCAGAGACAGCACCCCCTCTATCTGAGTCCCACTCAGTGTCCAGCACCTGCTGCTGTCAATCTCATGAATATACTTCATCTAAACCTCTTGATTATTATTACTGTTTAAACCCATCATCATGCATATTGTGGTGCAAACCTTACTAGATGCTCTTTCTGCCATTTTGGCTACGTGCTGTGAATTTTCTATAGAATTAAATTAGGCCATGTTGACTGAATCAGTAAATCATATTAGCACTTCTTGAGTAATGCATACTAATTTATTCATGGAACCAACCAACAGTTTTCCTGCTTGGTGCTTTTTCATGTGGTGCAAATGCTCTTTTCTTATCTGGGTCAGATGAGTTGGTCGGCTACAGCTTCCCTCTCCCCTGAGAAGCAAGACTTCATAACTATTAATTTGGCTGCAACCCATGCAGGTATGACTGCAAAGTGTTGTGGTGGTGGTATCGCTGCAGTCTGTGCTGCATAAGCAAAGACATGTTATGTTTTATCTCTTTTATTTTTATGTGGCTCTGTTTAATGTTGCTTCAGTCTTGCAAGTAAAATGGCTCCATCAGCTTCCCTTAATGGCAGCCAAAGCCTCGCAGCTTGGCGGTAGGTAATGATGGCATTATCATCGATCCCCACAAAGTAAGTTGAGCGCAATCAATGCTTCACCGTGTGTTCTCCATGCAAACCGGAGTCAGATTAGGCTGTCTGCAGCAGAGGGACAACTTTCTGCAGATTAGAGAGCTGCTACTGAAGAGATTGAAATTCGGACTTATCTATGCATGTTGCTCTGTTTCCCAGAAGGCAGCCACAGGCAGAGCTTTAAGGCAGCATGTTTTTGGTTCCAGATTAGGCATAGCGGCCACATCTGCTAACATCTGTGTGCCATGAGGCCTCTAATTCTGGCAGTCATGCACTAATTAATCAGGCTGTTGTGATTGTTGCAGTTGAGGGACTTCACTGTGCAGCAAGACGGAGGCCAGTGTTGAAACTGTCATCCGTCCTGTGAATTTGTATTTCACATGCAACTTCCTTAATACCAGAGAGAAATAAATCGCATCAACAAACCGTCCTACATTAACCCTTAAACTTACCGTATTTTCCGCACTATAAGGCACACCGGATTATAAGGCGCACTGTCGGCTTTTGAGAAAATTTAAGGTTTTTAGGTGCGCCTTATAGTGCGGAAAATACGGTAAGTGCAGAGGCAAGTATTCTAAATAATAAAGCATTAAGTAATACTAAAGCATTATTATTACTTAATGCTTTATTAAGTAATAACAAAGCATTACTTAAAGCATTATTTATTATTCTAAATAATAAAGCATTACTTAACAAATATGCTACAGATATAACATCCTACAGAAGTTATATCTGTAGGCTGTTATCCTAAAATTAATTGTGCATTTGTGTTTTTGTTCTCATTTAAAAGGTCAATGCATTAATTAGCCCATGTATTCCAAACTCATGAATGGGCGTCCTTTCATAATCCTCCCAAGGTTGAAGTTATATTTGTTGTTTCATCTTTTTTCTTTCACTGAGTTTTATAATAATTGCTTTTGACATGTTTCTCTGTGACCCCCCAGTACTTTTATGTCTTAACTCTGTGTTGATGGCTAAATGACAACTGTTAAGTCAGCAGTCTTTGACTCTTGGCGCAACTGTGGTTAAAACACTTCTGTGTTGAACAATCTTTTTTTATGCAGCCTGCGAAATATAAATGTAAGAGACACTAAGCTCTCTGTAATTTTAAGACATAACTAAATATATCACTTTGTGTGTGATCTAGCTAAGACTTTCACTTTTTGAAGTTAATTAATGAAATTCAGTCATTAGACTGAGCAGTTTTCTAAAGTGCAAGTGTAGCATTAGCATGTTTACACTGTTGTGATAGGACTTATTGGGCTTGTATCGACACCCTGAGTTGTGCCAAAGTAGGTCCAAGGAGAAAATGGAAACATACATTATTTGTAATCTCAGATGTATGACTTATGAGCAGCATGCAGAGGTTTATTTGACTCAGAAATGATGTCTGAAATGAAAAATGTCTGGTCTAAAGATGATCTCGGTCTCTGGCCTGATCTACGAAGGCTCAGATGTAGCAGTAGCTCAGAGACAACTTGCTTATCAAAGGTGGTTATGTCATGGAGGATAAACACCTCCTACATTCCTCTGGTCGTTGAGTAGCTCTGAACTGCTTTATGTAACTTGTTCGGTGTGTTTTGGGTTTGTAAAGTGCTTGATAAGAACTGTTTGGCTCTTGGCCTATCAGGTGACATCTACAAGGCTTTTGATGTAGCTATAGCTCGAGCAGCACATCTCTCGCTGCTCTTAGAAACCGATGGAAAACTTGTTATACGTATTTTTTTTCATGCTCTTTGGTGTTCTTTTTTTTTTTTGTCCCAATACTGAGATATCAGTTTAACACTATTCATCAGATGGCGCAGCTGTTTATCTTCTGTATGCCTGAGCCTTTCCCAGTCCTGAGGCAATCATCGCTCTCTAGCATGGACTCTTATCAAGGGTGTTCGATAATTTGAGTCTGCGTTGGGGTCAGGATGCAGGAGGAGGGCTTTAATGAGATTTGCTGAAGGTGCTTTTGATGTTAATTTCCAGGCTGGGTGTGTGTTACAAATGACGGCTCTCCAGAGTTTGGGCTCTGTGTGACATGGAAAAAAAGATTAAATTGAAAAGTTAATTGAAAACCAAAGATACCTTGTATTGTTCAGCTCACTGATATTTGTCTTCTGTGGGAGGCAATCATGCACAGGCTGAACAGCTGAGCCTCTGGCTGGCTTTGCAAAGCTTTGACTATAAATCTCATACATACTGCTTCCTCATTATTGTCTCTTTCACCTCAACTTGCCTTTTTACTTTAATTCCAACTACATATCCCTAACAAAAATTAATAAGTCAATATGTATGTAATTTTGGGTTTTTATATGATTGACCACAACAAATACTTCATAACTGACAATTTTGTTACCAGATTGTCAAAATAATTGATAGGCTAATCGATTACTAAGGTAATCATTAGTTGCAGCCCTGCTCCTATTTAATAATTAGTAGACTTCTTGTGATGGTTCGTAGCACTGGAGTATGAAAGAGGCTAAATACATATGAAAACCACATTTTGGGTTTTATTTGGTAGAATGTTTGAAAGCCTCCTACACTTGTCATTCTACATCACAATTATGTGCTAATTTATGTGGACTCCTCACATACAAGTTCAAGTGCAGGGTATATGAATGTTTTTTTAACTACCCCTTATACTTTTATTCAAATTATTGAAGTTTCACGAAAAATTTTTTAAATGCAGTTGTTCACTAATTACATCTGCTATATGCTTTGTTCTTCTTTTTGGATCATATCACCTAAACTGCAAGTGTTCATTAACAAATGAATCATTTTATAAAAAGACTGCAAGAAGTAACAGCTGCAGTAGCACCACAGCAAGAGCTCTACGTTGTGCTGTACACTCCTGCACAGAGAAGAATGTATGAGATGAGATGTGTTGTGGTGTGGTGTGTGAAGACAGAATTGCTGTATATTAGTTGATATAAATTATGAGATTTGAATGAAACCACTTGACTTAGTTTGATCTGTACTTAGAAGAGTTTATTCTTCCCTCAGCTGATCATTGGCACTTATTGGGTTTTTTTCTGCTTTTCTCTGTTTCAGATTTCTATTTTAAGAAGATTGAAGAGATTTAAAAAGATCAACATCCTGAGGGTTTTCTGATGGGGGATCAAAAAATGAGCACATCAGAGCCGTCACATGATCATCATGTACTCCTGGCTTCATCTATCAAGGGACTATCCCTTTGCATATGCTGAACTGTTTTCTGGCAAGCATTCAGAGGAATAGTTAAACCCCTCTCAACAGAAAATGGCATCAACTTTAGTGGGTTACAATACGGAGTGCATTTTAGAGTACAGGTGAGGCTGAGCCTCAGCCCACATCACCTACCGGACTCTCTGTGGAGGAACTCGGCAGCAGATGACCTTTAGAGAAGATTTAATGGTTTAGTTTCTGTCCCACCACCTTGCTGACAAGGTCGACCATGGCTGCTGCTCCTTATAGAAACAGTTCCTTAGTGGGGCGAGGAAAGGACTGACCGATAAATGATGCAGCGTAACGGTGGCGGAGTGGGTGGTGGAGGCCAGACATGGGTGCTGCGCCGGGTACGTCTCACATGGCTCAGTTTCATGCTCTTCTTCATCTTGGTCTTCTTCCCGCTCATCGCCCATTACTACCTCACCACCATTGATGAAGCCGGCGGACCTGACAAGCGCATCTTTGGGCCCCGGCCCGGCGGGGAGCTGTGCGAAGCCAAACACGTACAGGACCTGTGCCGCATCCGCGAGTCTGTTAGTGAGGAGCTGCTGCAGCTGGAGGCCAAGAGGCAGGAACTCAACGGCGAGATCGCCAGGCTCAACCTCCGCATCGAGGCCTGCAAGCGCAGCATCGACAGCGCCAAGCAGGATCTGCTACAGCTGAAAAACGTCATCAGCCAGACTGAGCATTCCTATAAAGAACTAATGGCCCAGAATCAGCCCAAGCTGTCTTTGCCTGTTCGACTGCTACCAGACAAAGAGGACCCAGGACTACCACCACCGAAGTCTGCGCGTTCCTGTCGTCTGCGGTCTTGCTTTGACTACGCACGCTGTCCTCTTACATCTGGGTTTCCCGTTTATGTCTATGACACAAGTTCTTATGCTTGGGGGAATAATCTTGACCCACTGGTGAAGCAGGCATTTGCGGCATCCGTTAAAAGCAATATTTATGTAACCGATAACCCAAGTATCGCCTGTTTATATTTAGTTCTGGTGGGAGAGATACTAGAGTCCTCCCCTTTGCCGTCTCCTTCAGAACTGGAGAAGCAGCTGAAAGCTCTTCCTTACTGGAGGTCTGATGGACACAATCATGTTCTGGTGCATTTCTCCAGAAAGTCCATGACTCAGAATTTCTTGTATAACGTCAGCACAGGAAGGGCAGTGGTCGCCCAGTCCACCTTCCTGGAGCAGCAGTACCGTGAGGGATTCGACCTAGTTGTGTCCCCGCTGGTCCACGCTCTGTCAGAACCCAACTTTTTGGAGGTTCCACCACAGGTTCCTGTAAAGAGGAAGTACCTTTTCACTTTCCAGGGTGAGAGGGTAGAGTCTCTAAGGAGCAGTCTCCAGGAGGCTCCCCCTCAATCGGTTGAGGAGGAACTGGAGGGAGATCCGCCTGCAGACTACGATGATCGGATAATTGGCACTTTAAAAGCAGTCCAGGACAGCCACCTGGATCAGGTACTGGTGGAATTCACATGCAAGAACCCAAAGCCCAGTTTGCCGACAGAATGGGCTCTTTGTGGGGAGAGGGAGGACAGGCTGGAGGTGCTTAAGGCTTCTACGTTCGCTCTGGTGATTGCTCCCGGGGATGGACAGCTGGTTGCCTCAGCAGGCTGCGGCATGAGGCTGTTTGAGGCCCTGGAGGTAGGGGCGATTCCTGTTGTGTTAGGGGACCACTCTAAACTACCTTACCACCAATTTATCCGCTGGACTGAAGCCGCCATTATAGTACCCAAGCCCCGTGTCACAGAACTCCACTTCTTGCTGCGCAGCCTATCGGACAACGACATGCTCGCCATGAGGCGGCAGGGTCGTTTCCTCTGGGAGACATACTTCTCAACCTCTGAGAATGTTCTCAACACCATCCTCGCAAGCATACGAACCAGCATCCAGGTTCCTGCTGCTCCAATCAAGGACGAGCCCGCTCATGAGATTCCCCACAAAGCCGGGAAGCTGGCGGGAACGGACGCCAACCTGGCCGACAACGGGGATCTGGATCTTGGTCCCGTAGAGACGGAGCCTCCATATGCCTCTCCCCGCTTTCTCCGCAACTTCACATACACGGCAGCAGACACGTACAGAGCATGGAACAGGGCCCCGGGGCCCTTCCATCTGTTTCCCCACACTCCTCTGGACCCGGTGTTGCCCTCAGAAGCCAAATTCCTTGGCTCTGGAACCGGTTTCAGGCCCATTGGTGGGGGCTCTGGGGGCTCTGGGAAGGAATTTCAGGCTGCTCTTGGAGGGAATGTCCCCCGAGAGCAGTTCACTGTGGTCATGCTGACATATGAAAGGGAGGAAGTCCTGATGAACTCTCTGGAGAGGCTAAATGGGCTGCCGTACCTTAACAAGGTAGTGGTGGTGTGGAATTCACCAAAGCCTCCTTCAGATGACCTCCTCTGGCCAGACATCGGCCTGCCTATTGTGGTAAGATTCATGTTCCCTCTTTTCTTCCTGGGCTTCCTGGTAAGGATTTGTTAAAGCTCCTTGCTGGACTGCTTCGTAAAATCAGTAGTAGACACCTCAGCTATAACTTGTCTCTTATAAAACATGTCATGGTTAGTTTTTTCCATTTTTTTGTGCTATTTTGTTTTTCTAATCAGGATAAAAACAACAACAACAAAAAAATTTCCACTTACACATAGCTTTAATGGCATCACATAAGACAAGTAATCATCCATTAACCTTTATCAGATTTCTTTATCAGATATCTTTTCTTTTCTAAACTAATACTAGCATTTGAATGGTTTGTCTTTATTCAAAGGTTTTAATCGTTATGGTGTCCATTGTGTTTACTATTAGAAGCATGCAGATTTATTCTTATAGCATGTGTGATGTCATTGACCCAAATACACACAAAGCAGAATTGGCATCATTAATAAACTGCCTGCTTCCTTGTTAATGTTTCTGAAATGCACAATATTAAAAATAAAAGTTATTGCAGATTTGAATCACTGTGAAATGTAATGTTTCTGTATATTGCAGGCAGATTTATAAAATGTATTTCAGAAGTTTAATGCCAATTAATAATTTGGCCTGTTTTTTTTTTGTTTTTTTTTCAGTCATAAGAAAATTAAATGTCCAGCAATAATTAAAAAAAAAAAGACCTCAAGACATGGTGCCCTGTTTTCCTTTGCAGTCATTTTTTTGGATGTCTTTTCAAACTGTTCTGGATAGTGTTATGTAAAATGTCCTCCGTTCTGCCTTATATAAATGCCCTTTTTGCCAAACTCATGCCTGCAGGTTGTCCGCACAGAAAAGAACAGCCTCAACAACCGCTTTCTACCCTGGGACGTCGTGGAAACCGAGGCCGTCCTCTCCATTGATGACGATGCTCATCTTCGGCACGACGAGATCATGTTTGGCTTCAGGTCAGTGAAGCTCTGAGTAGTGTTGTTTTCTCTGTTTTGTGCCTACAGGAAAAATTTCAAACACTAAGATTTAACAACTGAAACAAGAGCCTGTGGAGTCGGAAGTTTTTCTGTCTCCCTCATCAATTAGAGAGAAATCTGACACACTGTGGTTCACTCCATGGCTTCAGTTTTTTGATATTTTCCAACTTTTGATTCTGCACAAGCTTCCCGAGGTTTCTCCACAGCATTTATAATCAGGTTGAAATATTGACTTTGACTGGACCATTTCAGTACCTTGATTCTTCTGCTGTGGTTTTGCTCCTGTGTTTGGGATTTTGTTAATGCCGCAGTTTGAGTTGGTTTTAACCCTTCAGACACCAGGCGTAACATTTCATGTAAAATACGTTTTGACAGAAAGAAGTTGGGGGTCGACTTAACTGTAAGGTGACCAGGTCCTCTAATTGGAAAACAAACTTGCATCAACACTCTTCCACCTCTGTACTTGCGAGTAGGTTTAAGGTGTGTGTTTTTACTTGTGGTGACCTGATTGCAGTTTTCTGGCCAATCATTGATCTTTGAGGCCTGACCTGCCAAGTCTGTTCTTATTAATTTTAAAACATTACTCATTTTCATTACTTTAATATTATTGTTGTTGTTATAATATTAGATTTAGAAGTTTAATTATATCTGGTGAGATTTGTTACTTAAAGCCAAATCTAATTCTCAATCTGTTGTAGTTGCAACATTTAAGGGTTTTATCTCTGAGGAAAAAAGAAACATCCCAAAAATTCAAAACACCACTTTGAAGGAAACCACTGAATATGACACAATAAATAAAAAGAGACTGAAGTATTCATGTGTCTGTTGAATAGCTCAAATGTGAAGTCTGTGTTTAAACCAAATAAAAGCTGTTTTTTCCTGCTCTCGTCTTGTTTGGGGCCACTGTGGCAACTTGTCCAGACAGGCAGAAACTGGCCCTCTGACTGTTTGTCTGTGTACTGGGTCATATGTGATGCATTTTCTCAAACTCCCCCCAATGATTACTCAGGAATGTTTCCTGACCTCCTCTCCAGGGAGAGAGAAGTCCCTGTGCCGTTGAGCATCTTAAATTTTTTAAGTGGTTGCACATGAATGTATTAGAGAAGTTGATTTGCTTTTGGACATTCTGTGGATCTCCTGGATGGGAGGAGTCCAGTTATCTCATCTCATAAACTAAAACACTGAACTCAGATGAAGTATGTTTGTTTCTGTTTTACTGATGTCGTACAGATGTTACATGTAAGAATACACGCAGAGCCTTGGAAAAGTATTCATACCCCATACATTTAGGCACAAAGTGATGCATAACTGTGTTGCGTTGAAAAGTCTGAGAAATACCGAGTTCATTTGCATTTAGCCATATTTACTCTGTTACCGCTAAATTCCAGTACTTCAGATGTTGCATACATGGCAAATAATCCACTTTTTGTGGGTTTTAATCTTATAAACTTGTATCTTACAAAGCTGGATGGGAGATGGATGGAGCTAAATTAAAGGTAATAATTGTGGAAGAAACTCTTTTAGAGGCTGAAAAAGACTTTAGACTAGGACTTCATCTTCCTGAAGAACATCAATCCAGAAACCATAGTTGGCAATAAAGGTTGAAGGCCATAGACTGGAGTTAAAACGTCAAAATATTTTGACGTTTTAAATACAGTGAAAATGTGGTTTACAGCTTTATTGGCTCAGGCTGAATGAATACAAATGCATGGCATACTTTTTGGACTTCAATTTTTAAAATGCTGAAAATAATTGTTTTTCCACCTCACAATTTTGCACATCTTTGTGATTGTCACATAAAACCACAATACTTGTAATACGCCAAATTTGAAAACGTCAGGGCACTACAATTCTTCAATTACTCCTTTGTATTAGCGGGGGACCATAACATATATGAAGAGAGGAAAATCCAAGAAAGTTTTAACAACCTGAGTAAACTTTCGGACTTGAGTAAGGTCTTGAATGACTCATGTTTGTTTTTTCCGTTTGGTGGTATCTCTCAGAGTGTGGCGTGAGGCCAGAGATCGCATCGTCGGTTTCCCAGGGAGGTATCATGCGTGGGACGTCAACCATCAGTCCTGGCTCTACAACTCCAACTACTCTTGTGAGCTCTCCATGGTCCTGACAGGAGCTGCTTTCTTCCATAAGGTCAGATAAAAAGAAATCTTTAAATAAATAAATCGTACGCTGTAGAGTTTAATACAGCCATGTTGCTGACAGATTTTCCGTGTGTGTTTTTTGTCCTTTAGTACTACGCCTACCTGTACTCTTACGTGATGCCCCAGGCCATCAGGGACATGGTGGATGAGTACATAAACTGCGAGGACATTGCCATGAACTTTCTGGTGTCTCACATAACCCGCAAACCACCGATCAAGGTCAGAAACGGCATGCTGCGTCCTCACTCTTCAAGTTTCTGTTTCTCCCACAGGGTTAAATGTATTTTTATTTTTCTCTATTTAGACTCTCCATTACTCAAACTGGCATATCCAATATTACCCGCATTAAAAAAAAGTTTAACTTAAAAACAAGCTCACGTCGGTGGGTTATGCTTGCTTTTTCTGTTCTGGATTTTTATTGGAAGGACGTTCATCGCTGCACAGCATGCTTATGCCTAGGCAAATAATTACAACAATCAAGCCATGGAAGCTGCTGGAGCCTTTGGTTTTAAAGTTATGCCTGATTTATCAGAGTGGGGATATTCCACAGGGAATTAAGCCGTCTTTGGTGGAGGGAGGGTGTTTTATGACAGCACGTCACTGAAGAGTAAACCCTTTGAATACTGAATTTGGAGCAAATCTGTTGTTCTTATGGCTGAGGGAATATATTTCCCTTCTTCTACACCCAATAGGACAAATAAGATTGGAAATTAGATTGTTTTTTCTTTATTGCACCGCTGGGGAGAAATTGGCAACATTCAAACCTGAATGTTTCGCAAGATTTTTTTCTTTCATTATTGAAATCTTAAATGTCTGCACAGCAGCAGATTTACCACAGTCATTGTTAAACAACGTGCCCTTATTTTTCAGGCAGTGGTAAACAGAAACAGGCTTTCCCCCCTCTCAGCTGCAGACTGATGTTTTTCGCTTCAATGCATTGTAAGATTTCAGCCGCTTGCTGCTTGATTAGCCAACATTTGTTCCTTCTGTCTGGAAGACACGCCATCTCAAGCGGACTTTGCAATTGCTCTAGAGAATTTCCTAGAATGGACTTTAAATGGGTCTTTGATGGCTTTGTGTGTCACAATGTTCTCACAACTAAGGCTAAAACAAAACTTTAATCCATTTTTTCTTTCTTCATCAGCATCGCTGATGGACCTAAATGAAACTTTAAGCAGCATCGACTCTCGGAATCATTTCAAGAGTTCAGCATCCTGTCGATAGCACTTCTAAATGAAATATTTAGTGTTAGATGGTTTGCAGAACAGAACAATGCTTTCCTTAAATGGTTAATCTGGTATTAAGGACTGAACAAAGTGATGGCGATAGAATTTGCTATAAACTTAGACAGACTTCTTCACAAACTGCAAAATACAACTAAATTGTCATCGATTAGAGCTTTTAAATCCAAATAAAACATTCTCTCACATCATACCATTAAAACGACACACATTAACATGATGTGTGATAATCTGTGTCTCTATAAGTTAGAGACCCAGTGCTGAAAAAGCGTTATTTTCTTTTAAACATCTCCTATGAGAGTTAAAATGTTCAGCTAGTTCCTCTTGATCTTGTTCAGTTTCGTAATATATGCATATATATTTTACAGTTTTTATCTTTTGTCTTTTAAGTGCACAAATTATTCCTAGAGCAAGAAAACATGCTCTGTGCCAAAGTCTCCCAGACGGAGAAAATTACCACCACTCAACATTTAAATCTGTTTTTAACACTTAGGAGGCTTTGACTTGTTTCTCTTATATCTCTAACAAGCACTGTTCTTGAAATATGTTCAGACCTCAAAACCACTTCCAGCAGTACAGTGTTGCTTTGTGTGCTGCATCACTTACTAGAATTGAGAGTTTTGAAGCCATGTGGAAGAAGAGAAAGCTGCTTTTTGCTGCACCAAAAGAGGAGACGTCTGCATTTGTAGAGGTTGAAACATGACTTTTCCTGACTTGTTCTAATGATCGCTAAGCAAACTTATTAATTCTGTCAGCCTCGTTAAAATGGATCCTGGACTGATTTTAATTTTTTTTTTCTACGTTTTTGCATCTTATTTTTGGTCTTGTTCCTATTTCTGTTTTATTTTGAAGAGTCTAGAATTTTTTTAGCCTTGACTTTTTTAATTTCCTGTCTTTTATCACCTGTTTAACTTTGCTATCAATAATTCAAACATTTAGATTTGTTGTTCATAAACTTCTGTACAGTCTAGGTAAAATATTTGCATCTCCTGAACTTTTCATATTTTATTACATCACAACCAACACAGCAAAAATGTTTATGGTGAGTTTTATGTGAAGAATCAGCATATAGTAGTGACATTGTGAAACTGAAGGAAATTACTTACTGACTTTCTACTTTTTTGATGAAGGATGAGGTTGTGGAGAAGTCCAAGTCCAGGGTTATGTAATAAAACATTATTCCAGGGAAGAACGAGTACTAATCGTTCTTCCCTACTAATCGGATTAGGTTAGACACTAATATGTCTAACCTTTTTCAATCAGGTGAATGATGTGATAACAGCCACAGTCTTGGATTCCCCAATCTCACCTGCATGTTTTGAAAGCAGATTACATCTGTAATCTTGCCAGATTCTCTGGTTTAAATAAAGGAGATCTGAAAACTTACGTGAACAGATGATGAGCATCAGCTCTTCTCAAAGAAAAATAGATATTAACCTCAACATTTAGATGTGTAAAGCTGCTGGAAACATATTCCTAGAGAGCTGAAGCTGTAGTTGCACAGAAGGGTGGTGTTATGTTTTTACTCAGTTTTAAGATTTTTACTGATGAATCCTTTGAGAAAGTATAATTTTTTTCCACTTTGCAATAATGCACTATTTGTCTTGATTAATCCATAAAATGCATAGAAGTTTGACTGTAAAGTGAGAAATTCCAAAGTTGTGAGAACTTTATGCTGTATTACCTTCTGCTGCTGGTCTTATTGACATTTAATCCATCCATTCTCTTCAGACCCTGTGTATTTTTGTTTGTGCCCATTTAGGCATGCCATTACTCAAACTGGCACTTTCAATATTGCACGCACACACAATTATGAATTACAAAACGGCAGATCGAATTGCCTCTTTATGCCTGAGTTTTCTCCAGAATTTCTCTTGGAAGGACATTTATTACTAGACGGCATGTTTACGACAAACCAATGTCGTAAATCTACACACTCCTTCCTTACGAGAGGGCCTTCAGCAACAGTTAGCGGTGTGTTTTGAAGACTGCCAAATTGCCTTTCAAAGTGAAAAACTGCGACTTTACAGTCCCTCTGTTTATTTCAGGTAACCTCCCGCTGGACGTTCCGCTGCCCCGGTTGTCCTCAGGCCCTTTCACACGACGACTCGCACTTCCACGAGCGCCACAAATGCATCAACTTCTTTGTCAAGGTGTACGGTTACATGCCGCTGCTATACACGCAGTTCAGAGTGGACTCTGTGCTGTTTAAGACTCGTTTGCCCCACGATAAGACAAAGTGCTTCAAATTCATCTAGCCGGGGGTCGAGCGTCTTCGCAGACGGCCAGAAGGGAGAGATTGACAGACTGAAACATCCACTGCAGGTAGTGATGAAGACTGACGGCTGGACTGCAGCATAAACATGCAGGAGGAAGTTTTTGGGCTCCGATTTTGTGGAGGTGGATCGAACATTTAACCTTAACCAGCTGGAAATTCAGAGAGTGTAGGTTGAGAGAAACCACTGCCGAGAAATGAAGCCTTTTCAGCGGACGTCACTTCTTGTTTTTTTACACGCCTTTTCAATCATGTTCAATCATCAACCACTAGTTACAGAAGATATTTGCACCTCTTACCTGCCTGCCACGGAAAAGCAGGCAGACTTACAGTGTACAGAAACGCTTCACTTCTCCTGATGGTGGAGCTGCAGAAGTAACAGACAGAATTATGGCTTCAGCTGAGAGCAATTCAGTTGAAAACTGTTCTTCAAACTCGAGCACTGATCAGACGTATTTTATCGGACTGTTCCTCTTTTTTTTCTTTTCTTTTTTTTAAATGATGTTGTTTAAATGTGTAAATTTACATCTAGTGGAAACTTTGAGACCTCCCTGCCTTTTGGGAAATCAAAATGACAAAGGCTCAGTCCAATCATGTCTTAGCAGCGTTGCGTCCGCCAGAGGGAATTCACTTTAGCGGTCACCATAATGCCTCAAATGTGTCAATAAAATCAACCATCACTCTGCCCAACTCGAATCATTTTTAATGAAGCGATATTAACCAAAATGGCTGAAAATGATCAATATCACAAAAATTAACAGACAGTTTCAGTAGAATGTATTATGGATGCAGTTGGAGGTCTATACAACCGTAGTCAGAAGTTTATATACACTCATCACCATAAATCCCATATTAATGGGTAAAAATATAACATTTCTGTGATTATTAAATGCAATAATTTGTTGAGCAAGTTTCAATTTATTTTTGATATATATTTTTTGTTTACACATTACACATACACACACATTTTGGGGGGTTTCTGATTAAGTTTATACCTTAACAACTGTCCTTTAATACATCAGAATGAGCCACACATAATGCAGGCTGGATGTTTGACCTCTGACCACGGTAGAAGTTCAAATAAATTGGTTTGTTCTCTGTTACAAAGCTCCATTTGAAGTTCAGGTTATACATTTTCACTATATGGTCTATTCTAGTACTAGTTTTGACTTGCCCTGCTAGACCATACAACTTTATCCTCATCATGTCCATGAGGAAAGTATGTAATTGACGTGAACTAAAACAGTTTGGAGGTTTTAGTCCTCCATTATTCCATTCACTTTCTGAAATACACCAATGTCACTTGAAATGAACTGGATCAACATTATTAAGCCAGCACAACTGCGCTTGACACTTGGTAGTCTGCTTAGATTTAAAAATCTGACAATCCTTGTCTCCACTGACAATACAAATCCTCAAGAAGGAGCTGGGCTTGTCCATGTGAGCAGCTGCAAATTTCAATCCGGTTTGAATGTGCTGATGTTGGACCTTGCAGTTGTTGTTCAGAACCCTCTCAGTTGATGTTAAGCTGAGTTTGCTGCAGACCATGATGCTGACGTTCCATCATGTTGTGTGTGACTGAGGCTTAGTGGTTCTTGAACATCCTTCCCAGTTTCCTTTCTTCTGACAGACTGAGTTCTAACCCAAACCGTGAAAACATGAGCACAGTTTTGTGTTTCAATGGTACAATAATACCAAACCAGATCAAACATGCTGTTGAAGACTCGCATTATTTTTCCTGCCCTCTACCCTGGTTGGTGTTCCTAGGCACTCCTTGGTTTGATTTTAGTATTTTTTAGGTATTTATAAGTATGGAGAAATAAATTTCTTTCCAGACTTTAATCTCTATGCTATAGTCTAATGACATGTCCTTTCTTCTGCCTTCAGTTCCCAGTTTGTTTTACATGTACTTCCTTTCCTTGTCCATTGTCTCTTGCTCCCTCACTTCCTTGAGCACTTCGTTATTTCCTTCCTTGAGTTAAATTTTTCTCGTTATTCTTTCCTGGTGGGAAAGTTTAAACTTTCACATAGGAACTGTGTATAAAGTGCTTTAAGCTGCTTCAGTGAGGGGAAACAAACCAATTGTAAAATAATCTCTATTAATTCTAAGAAGAGTTGTCCAATATCCAGCCAGCTTTAGGGTGTAAATATAGATATTTAAGCAAAACTCCTGCGCCAATTTTTTTTATGCATTACTGAAGTTGCAAGGGAAAAAAACTGTTCAACTGCATCATTAAAATATTAAAATTAATGTCCATCATGTCCATGAGGAGTGTATGTAAACTTCTGACTATAATGTGCACTTTGGTCATTAAATCTGAAACTACAGGCAACAGTTTTTCTTCCTCTGTCAAATTGTGACAAATTTCCCCTCTAATAGCACATTCAGATCTCACTAATTAATTTTGTTTTGTCTCATGGAGGAGCAAGGGTAATGATCTGAGAGAAGAAATGGTCCAAAACAACAACTTGTTGATCTGGCCTCTAAAGATACTTAATGTGTTCCCTTTTGCTTTGCTGCCATTTGTGTGCTTGTACTGAGCTGACAAAATGAGGCTTGTTCCCACAGTTGGGAAAGCTTGAATGTCGAATGTCGCCACCGTATAGCAAGTCCTGCCTTTGCAGCACAGATCTGGAGCACGTAGTTTGAACTGTCGAACGTGCTCTCGTTCGATAGTTCGCACATTCAAAAATGTTCTTGACTCATGTCCTGGTGTGTCAGTCGAACGAGAGCACTATTTACATGAGTTACTATCTCATGTAACTTTTTACATCTGTTCTTTTTACCTTTGCTTAATGAATGTTTCTTTTTTTGTTTTTTTTTATTTTGCCAAATGGGTACGATGTCTGCAGCTACACAGCATAAATCTGCAAGGTGCTCATAAAGGGATGCAGAACGGTACAACCCTCATCAAACCACTGAAGCCTAACCCATCATGTATTATAAATCCAAAGTCTCTCGTTATTTGACTGTCAGTTAATTTTCTGTAATCTTAATATAAAACTCAGAGGAGCAAAAAAAAAAAAAAGAAGGAAAATAGAAGCTCAAATTGGTGTTCTTTCCCAGCATTTGTACTCTGTGAGGATGCTTTTATGGAACTTTCACAACATTGTGTATATTTATTAATGATGTTATTAAAAAGGCTGTTTTTAAACTTGATAAGACATGCAATAAAACCATAATGTTGTGGTTGCTTGTTCCTGATCACTCGGATCCCAACCTAAAAGAGATATCCCATTAATGTTGCTGCCTATGAAAGCCTGGTGGTGTCTCTGACTCGAGGGCCAAATATATGGAATCAGGCCTGTTTTACTTAGACAAAATTGGAGTCAGTTTTTATTAGATGTGTTGTAAAACGACCAAAAAATGCATTTCCTTATTCCTCTGCTTTTACAAGCATCCTGGCCCTTGTTCCAGGATATTTGTAATTATCTTTCGACTCTGACCAAGTCCTAAGGGCTCAGTTTGGGTCAGCATTTCTCCCTCCGTGTATTTTTTCCCCCCTACAAGCGTCAGTGGCACAACTAGTTTTCTGTGGCTTGAAGCAGAATCAATCTAAAAGGCTGCAGTCACCCTGCAAGGTGTAAATATTGATGAAAATATGCTCCAGCCACCTGCACCGCTGCTTGTGCTGTCAGACTGAAGATGGCGTCAGACATGCCATTCAAAGCCCAGATGAATGGGAATAAAAACTTGTCTAATAAAAAAATTTCTTGACTCATGTCCTCATTTTTATGTCTACTGACGTCTTTTGACTCTCGCAAAGGGATTCCTACCTCTTGAATTTGTCAATTTTGTCACCTCATAGCCACAAATATCTTTTTTTTTTTTTTTCTGAAACAGACCAACAGAAAGCAGCATATGGCTATGAATGTAAAATGATTCTCAGGTTTTCAACGTTTTTACAAGAAATAAATCTGGACGTTTTGTCGTCCATATGTTTTCAGCTCCCTCTGAATCCATACTTTGTATAACATTTTTGCTGAGCAGTTTTCAAGCTGTGGCACAGATTCTCAATTAGGTTTCGGTCAGTACTTTGTCTCGGGTCACAGCATGTTCGTTCGTTTGTAACTTTGGCCATCTGTCCAGAGTTGTTGTCCTGCTGGAATGGGAATCCTCTCTTCAGTTCCAGATCTTTGCCTCCACTAACAGGTTTTCTTCCAAATTCACTCTGTATTTAGTTCCATCTACCTTCCCATCAGTTCTGACCAGCTTTCCTGCCACTCCGGAGGAACAGCGCTCTCACACCGTGATGCTGCCATTGGGCATTAAAAGTCTTTATCTGCCCAGTGTTTTTCTTGGTTTTCATGATTCTGTTTGTTGAATAATTTCTGTAGCATACCCTCTGTACAGCTGGACTATTTACCAATTAGGAGAACCCTGGGTTTTATTTATGGGTGTCAGAGTACATGTGGTTGAGTACAAATGCAAATCACTTTTTTCTTTTGTTCTTCTTTTGTATAAAACCAGTTGGAAACCATTTATCGTTTTTCTCTCCACAAATTTGCGCCTCATTGTTTTGGTCTATTATACGAAACCTGAAATAAATAAATTAAAATTTGATACAAACTGACAATTTGGGTACAAACACTTTTGCAACACAGTATATTTCAATGAGCAAAATTAACTGAAAACATTTCTTCAGAATTGCAAAAAGCTTCAGCTGGAAATATTGTCAAATTTTTCCCTTAATCCCAGTTCCTACGAAGGCACTAAAGGTTTTACTCAATTTTCTGTGTCTGGTTCAGTATGGAATAAAGTAACTTCACATTGAAAACACATTAGCAACTTCAAAACATAAGTTTTTCTCCAAACTCTTAATCGTTTTCATTTTTAGTCACTGACACAACCTTAAATATGGTCATCATTTAAACTGGACACGTGTGTTAGTTTAGATGCCAAACAAAGCACTGACACTTCAATTTTTTGGGAAATGTCAACAAAAAATATCAAACTATTAATAAAACGACTCAAGTTTAATATGGAATAATCCAGTCCAGATTTGACAATCTCCATGCGCCATGGACTTTGAAACATGTTTTCTAATCTACTGAAGATGCCGAAGGAAAAAAACTGGGATGATTTCATCTTTTACACTCAATCTCTTAATAAAAGAAATAAAAAACGAACTGTTAGAAATTCTGGATGTGTTCTTCATTAATTTGAAATTAATACCACTGAAGAGGTGTGACTGCGGGCAGCCCAGGCCTCTGGAGCCGAGCCAGCTGGTGGAGGGATGGGTGTGACTGGAGTTTTCATTTGTCCTCAGGGGAGATTTTTTTAAATTTTTTTCCCCCAGACTCACAGCTGCTCTCACAGACCAGCATTTTAACATACAGGTAGAACCTTATACCGCTCCTGGCAGATATTTCTTTGTGAAACGTCACATTTTCAATTACACTGGTATGTTAAAAAAGGAATATGATTCTTCTGTCTTTAACTCTGCTTTTTCTTTATTCCTCGCTCCAGCTCAGGAAGCACAGCTGAGGCTGCCATCAATGCTGCCCTCGCACTTTATTGGGACTCTTGCATACTCCTCCTCGGCCCGGCATGATGCGCCGTGTTTCTACATGAACGAACATGGCAGAGCTGTCAGAAGGCTGAACGGTGAAACAGGCTCAGTCTGTGTTGCACAGGAAGGGAAGCTGCCCTTCAGTGCAGACGGCATGCAGAGCTGTGTCCAATCCCGCGAGAGGCTCGGCAAATTCAAAGTGCACCCTTCCTGTCCTTTTAATGCATAGTGTTTCAGAGTTATGCAAATGATTTTATATATATATATATATATGTAAACCATGAAAGATAATTCTCCAAAAATCATTAAAAAAGAAAAAAAACGGAGCAAACCAACTAATTTATCTTGCATAATGCCGTGTGCATGTAAACATATTGTAAAAAGAACAGCTCGTAAGCATAAGTTGCAGCATGTTGCAGGACTCCTGTAACAGTCCACTCTTTGCATCCTCTTTTGTCAGTGCTGGAGAAATGCCTGGTATGCTGGTGATAGCTGAAGCCCAGAAAAAATATTGGAAGGAGTCTTGCCGGTCCGGCACCAAACTCTGTGGTCCGAAATTCATAGGCTGAAGCCGTCTGGACGTGTTGTGTCATGTTGGTCCTGTAAACACTTGGTGTGCATGCGCATTTTGCTGAGAAAATAATCTCTTAATATAAAATAAATTGGGCTGCACAGTGGAGCAGTTGGTAGCACTGTTGCCTTGCAGCAAGAAGGTTCTGGGTTCAATTCCCGGCCCGGGGTCTTTCTGCACAGAGTTTGCATGTTCTCCCTGTGCATGCGTAGGTTTTTTCCGGGTACTCCGGCTTCCTCCCACAGTCCAAAAACATGACTGTCAGGTTAATTGGTCTTTCTAAATTGTCCCTAGGTGTGTGTGTGTGTGCATGGTTGTTTGTCCTGTTTGTCTCTATGTTGCCCTGTGACAGACTGGCGACCTGTCCAGGGTGACCCCGCCTCTCGC
>CAEFZX010003616.1:0-41758 GCA_903066825.1 Alfaro cultratus
TGGATGGATGGATGGATGGATGGATGGATGGATGGATGGATGGATGGATGGATGGGTGGATGGATGGATGGATGGATGGGTGGATGGATGGATGGATGGATGGATGGATGGATGGGTGGATGGATGGATGGATGGATGGATGGGTGGGTGGAATCCAAACCTGATTTTCTGAAATCTTGAGTTTTTATAAATCTTAGTTTTCCCTCAGCTCTGTGTGAACTTCAGTAGATTTGATTTTTAATATTCCATAAACTATAGCAGGAGGTTTAACATGGACATTTTTTTGATTTTTAATTTTTATTCATCCAGTAAAAACAGAAATAATAGCAAATGCAGCTTTTTTTGTTTGTCTGTTTTAGTGTGGACACTTTAAAAGAAACATAATGAGCAGGAAGCCGGGGCCCCAGATCAAACCCTGCTCAGGGCCCCACGTAATCTTGGGCCGGCCCTGTTGTGCGTCAGGCTACTAGGATCATCTTTTTTTACAGCTTGAGTCAAAGCAATCTGAACAAAACCAAGTTGGGAAAACAGAAAGTTGAGCTTGTAAAAATCAGGTTCTGCTGTTCGGACAAAACGGACAATTTGACACCAAGAAGACGAGGATGAAAAGCTGTAATAATATTCAGAGACAGAGCTGAGGCTTGGAATAAAATGGCAGTAAAGCCTCTTTCTGACGCTGGTAATAAAATCCAGCCGTTCTTTTTTTCTTCAACCTCAGTTCTGCAGAGGTTTGACTGAAGCTGTAAAACATATTAAAAACAAGTCAGAAGTATTCGTTGCAAACTAACTAACATGACGTCACCCTCATGTTGGTTCTCCAAATTGCTTCCAGTTGTTGTTGCCACATCACTGACATCGCAACAAATGGGCCTTTTTCTGCCAGAGCCAGAAAACGGCCAAACATGCGAACCGGGCCGGGCCTGCAGACGGTTTCCATTAGCAACACATGCTGCATTTTTCAGCTGTGACTTTATTACGCGCCTCCATTTGGTCCTGATGGGTCCGGGGATCATCAGCTGTCCGATGGCGAAGCGTCTGGCCGGCGTTGCCGAGGGCAACGATAAATCACACTGCCTGCGAGGATCACTGCGTGGGAAATACTCAAGACGCAAACTGGGCCCGGATCACTACCAGATGTTTCTTCTCTGGCAGTTTTATGAAAAATAACAAAAAACCAGATTGTTGAAAGAGAAGTAAGAGAATAATAACAGAATAATGAGACGGTAATACAAGAATAAAGTCATAATGATACAGAAAAATATGAGATTAGAGCCCAAAATAAAATAAAGCAGCAATAATATGAGAGTGAAGTTGCACTGATAGGAAAAAAGGCGTCAAAAGTCGAAATAAAATGAGAGTAAAATATCAATAATACCAGAATAAAGTCGTAACAATATGAGAATAAAGACACAATAGTTTGAGAATGAAGTCATAATTATACAAAAATAATATTAAAGTAAAGTTGTAGGAACATGAGAATAAAGTCCTGATCCGACAGGAATAAACTCATAAAGGTTTGAGAATAAAGTCATAATTTAACGTGAAACTGCAGTTTTACCACTAAGATGAAAAATGTTGAGTATCTTCTGTCAGTTTTACCAACAAGTTAAAACTTTAACGCATCAAATTATCATAAGTTGCAGGACTTTGAGTTTATTTTGAAGAGCGAAGCTCCTGAACTGATTGGCACCTTGTGACCCGTCTGCTCTGTGATCCCTGCTGGGAAATGACAGGACAGAACCTGAACAGAACCAGCAGCTGAACCAACAGGCTGTTATCATCCTGACTGACAAGGCAGCTGCTCAAAAAAAACAAAAAAAACAGCTGATGTCACGCTAATCCATCTTCACAACAAACCAGGATTACTACGTTTTTATTCTGCAAAATAGACTTTCTAGGTGCTAAATGTTAAATAAACCAATTAGTGTTATTCCCTTCTTAAAACGAGTGGCAAAAGCAAATGAGGTGGATTAGCAGAGCTGCCTGACGTCGAGCTGTTAGCCTAGCATGGCAGTCAAACACAACAGTCTTCAGTCAGAGGCCTCTTCAGATGTACTGCAAGCCTGACTGCTACTGGAGACTTGGCTTTTATGAGTAGCATATTCAAATTTCTTTTCATGATAAAGAAAAAATATTTAATTAGCTAAAATGAGTGAAAATATGACATGAAATATTACCTTTCAAATATGTTATTGAGGAAATAGGAAACATGGCTTTACTCTGATACCCCTAAATAAAGGGAAAACCTGTTAAAAGATTTTATGTAGGCCAAACTGTGTGGCAAACATAAATGCACGCCACACTTTTCAGATTTCTCTTAGTAAAGAATGAATTCTGCTAAATGGTTCATGTAGGATGATTAGTTTTAGGGGAAACAAAGTAAACATTTAAAACATCCAAGTTGTTTTGAAATAGTTTTAAGGTGAAACAGTCAGAAACGTTTCTGACTGGATTTTATCACCGTTTGTCTCAAAACCTGATCCTGCCCTGCAGTGCTGGACCAGCACAGCATGTTGTGCTGCTTTACTTGCTTTTAAAGCCAAATATTATCTCTGTCAACAATTAAAAAGCAACAGTGAGCGTCCAGAGAAACAAACATGGCTGCTGTGAACCTTCAGCCGCTGCAGCGCTGTTGATGCAGCTGCTTGTGGTTTTCACAGCAGATTAGAATCGTTTTTCCCCCGGAGATTTTTCCAGCGTCCACGATTTACTGAAAAGCTTCTGTAGAAACTGAAGTGTGTTAAAATCTCATTCAAATCTAAAAAGGCGTCCAGAGATTCTTTGCAGTGAACAGCTTGTTCTGGACGAGACGTGTTGTGTTTCAGAGCCGCAGTCTGGTGACAGTCGGCCATAATTGCAGGTTTGGTCGGGGAGAAATTCTACGTTGCGGCTCGGTGGCGCATTAAAACCCGGTGACCAGGGTCAACACTGCGGCCTGCCGGCTGGCCGGCCTGCCGGCGATGCGTTCAGGCTCCCCGCAGGCTGTTGGACGTCTGAACACCTTGATGGTGACCAGCGTCAGTGGGTGGTCCTCATACGAAGGAAAAACTCGTTTATTCTTGGTGTAAAATTCATTTTTTATACATAGAAAATGTTTAAATTTCTCTTGTGCGTCTCAATAAATGAGAACGTTATATAAAAGTTGATTCCACCTATAATGAGGCTGCAGCAACATAAACTCAGATTATCTTGAATATCTAATTCATAATTAACAAGCAGAATGACCGAAATAGAGAAACAAACTACAGCAAGGACGTTTCTCGTTAGTCGTTTTACCAAAATGAGTTTTATGTTTCAGAAAAACAAGAAAGTTTATTGTAACGGGATGCAAGTGAGTAAAACAGCTTTTATATTTCGCTCCGATGAGAATGTTGCTGCTGCGCGTTGAGATTCACAACGTGGCTGAAATGACATCCAATTATTTACAGATTTAAAAAAAAATCATTTTTGATGCTATTATTACTTACATAACCACATGTTGAGATTCACAATGTAGCTGCGTAAAAAATGACATTCAGTTTTTACAGATTATTTTTGATACTAATGGCTTTCTGTAAAACTCTGTAACTCTTACATAACTCACACTTTTAATCGCAGAAATTAAACCCAAGAAAATTATATCTTAAATTCAAACTTGGCCAATATTCCCTTTTCATATGTTTGAGACTAAAACAAAATGATGAAAAATGTGATGTTTTTATTTTTTGTCTGATTCAAAGACGAGACAAAAAGAAGGTAAAGTTTTAAACTTTGCATTTGATGCGTTTCAGAAACGCGGCTCTCTGGTCTGGACCGTTAACGTTTCGCCTCAGATCAGAGTTTCTCTGCTTGTTGGGATAAAAACATGGCCGACTGCTGGGACAGCAAACAGAAAGATTCTTTCTTTGAGCACAACGACGCGTCTGTCTGTCTGTCTGTCTGTCTGTCTGTCTGCTTTAGTTGTGACTCACGGCCGACATTTAACCTCAGATTCCTCCAATGGGTTTCATTTTCCAGTGATCACATGAAATCCTTCAAACACAAACATGAAGCCGGTTTACATGCTGAACCTAAAGCAACCGTATCATTTCTGTGGCGCACAGAACAAAACACAGCTGGAAACGCGCCGTAGTTCATGACAGACTGGCTTTAAACAGGACGACTAACTACAGGCCGACAGACGATGTTGTTTGGAAAATCTTCCCTGATGTTTAGAGGAGAAAATGGAGCAAATTTCAAACATCGGACGGTTTCAGCTCAACGACTGAGTGAAGGAGGAAAGCCAGCAGTTTATCAGGGATGAAAACGCTCTGGGATCCAGATCAGGAAGTTCTGCTTAACTGGAATTTCCTCTGAAGGAGTTTTGGGATCTGGTTGTTGATGATGGTTTAACTGGGAATGTCTTCTTCCTGCTTTTATCTCCCACTGAATAAATATTCCTATAATAAGTGAAGAGCTGGAAGAAAATGTCTCCACAAAACGAGGCCACATGTGACCAACTGCTTGTATATGGAGGACTGATCTTGCCAAAAATAATGGCAAAAAATAAGTACATGAGGAAACAACAGTAAATAAAACTAGGAATATAAAAAAAAAAATTAGGTAGTAAAACAGTAAATAAATCAATAAATGTGGTGGAAAATAAATACAAAAATTAGAAAATAAAACAGTTAATAATAAATGATTAGGGAAATAAAGTAGAAAATAAAATAATAAACAAATAAAGGAGGAAATAAAACAATAAATAAAAGTGGAAATAAAGCAACATGTAATAAAAAATTAACTGAGGAAAAAATCAAATGACAAAATAAAACAGTAAATACATAAATCAGGAAATAAATGAGGAAATATAAATAATTGAGCAAAATGAATAAAACACAAAATAAATATGTGTATTAGTAAATAATTACTTTATATGTTTCATTTTATGTTGTTTTATTTTCTCATTTAATAATTTGTCAATTTTGGTAGGATAAGCCTTCCGTACTTGCATCCCACACAGCTGTTGATGATCTACTCAATAAAATATTTAACTGTAGAAGAGTCTGAGTGGAGACGCCAGGAAGTGACCCGCTGTTGGGCATCAGCGGCTTCAGCGGAGGTCAAAGGTCGTTTCCTAGGTGATCTGCAGATAAAATGAGTAACAGCCAGAACTTATTTAGATTTCCTTCTTTCCCATAAATAGAAATACATGCGACTGAATAACTCAGCATGGAAAATGTCTTCCAGATTAGAGCCACATGTTCACCTTTCATCCCCAGGAAATGACCAAGTTCAACAAAGTTCATGAGCTTTCACGTTTTTAAAAGTTTACAGCCTGCAGAGAGACATATCCAACAAGTTAGAGCTGAGATGAAAACCACACAATGTCATTTAATTAAACATTTCATTTAGAGAAACATCTGTGCTGTCAATCTTAGGCTACATGTAGCATGAACTGTAAGGCCACAATCAGTGAACATCACTGTTTCTCTGGGTCTTTTATGAGTTTCGATATTATAGTTGTACCATATAAAGTATCTGGGAAGAAGGAAGTTGCGTTCAGGGCCTTGATTGGAATGTCAATATAAAAAAGAAACTTTTTATGCATGAATATGTAAGTGGGATTGAGAAAAGTGGCACCTTCTGCTGTATTAAACAAAAAACTGAGCCACAAATCGACTATTTTTGGCAGATAAACCGTCTATTGGTGTTTTAGCCCTGAGACTCGATTTGATCAGAGACCAAAGTTTCATCATCTGCTCCTCCTCCAGCTGCTCTGAGGCAAACCAACCTGTTCCCCTCCTGGCCTGTGGGGGCGCTGCACCAAGAACCACTGAAGGAAACCACATGAAAACCAATCTGACCTCATCGTTACTCAACGTCTCCGTCTTTTACTAGAAATGGACTTCAAGGTCGTAAATCCTCAGACAGAACGGCGAAGTTCCCCGGGTCGCAGTGACCTGAAGACGTTGGCTTCCATCTAATCTACGAGTCGTCGCCTCGTTTCTGAGTCTGGACTGAATGTGTTTGAGGGTTTTGTTTGACGGATGGTCCTGGAATCTCAGTACAACATCCTGCCGGCTGTTTTGGCCCGAACATCTCAGGTTCTGCTTTCTCCATAAATACAGACATTGTGTTGGGTTTCCAGACCTAAAGCTGCATTTCTGTTTACACCATCATGTCACTCGGAGCTTCATAGGAACCAGGATGCAAAGATGTCCCGAGACGATTGCCAATGAAATCTAATTGGGTTCAGCTGTGAAGTTCTGGTTCTGCTTGGACTTCAGAGCATCTGCTTTATTTCTTGAAGCAGTAAATAGAAAAGCCGCGCGTGGGGAGAATCACCCTGTTTTGATAGGGATCAGGAAGAGGGGATATGAGAAAACCCAGATTAATGCGGAAGAAGAAGTGGGATTTGGGGAAGAAGGGCCTCAGGCGGCCATTTTAGTTGTTGTGCAGCTCTGAGGTCAGAGCAATAAATCTGCTGCCGGTGGCTCTGACCACGACACAAACATCTGCGATGTCTCATAAAACCAGTCAGCTGTTCTCCACCTGAGGAGAAACTAACACCTTCATGGAAATGGAAATGTGGGAAACAGTAAAACTTTATTTATAAGAACCTTTTAACGTCACAAAGTCACCAATTAAAACCATTTGAAGATGTTTTCAATCAGGTTTATTTATGTAGCATTTCAGAAACACGGCAGTTCAAAGTGATTTACTAAGCAAAAAATCATAAACATTTTGTCAATAAGGATAATTATGGTATATTTGCTGTTGTTCAAACACCAACTGTACGTTAATATGCAGTGGAAATTAGCTCTACCGCTAAAGCTAATGTCTTCAGACAGACTTTCCATTTGATCCCATGGTTTCCTTGGTCCATGTCCGTGTGGTCGCCATGGTCACATGACCTCATCGACCCACCAGACACATGCAAAGGTGTGCAGATGTTTGATGGTGCTGGACCAGTTAAAGCCCAGTAAGCAAGAACTGGGATCTTCTCATTTGGGCTTCGTTCACACAGCAGAATCCTTTTTCACAGGAGTCTGAACGGCCCAGTTCTGCTCTATTTATCCCCCCAAGGATCCGATTTGTGTCACATTTCCATATCTGGAGCTAAATTGTATCTGATAGTTTTCAAAGCATCAGAATATTTTATCTGACTTTTATGACGTGAGACACTAAATCTTCCTTTATCTTGTTATGATCTTATGATGCTGCTGTCAGCTTTCATTGCTGAATAACGTTAAAATCCATCCATTATTACTCCTGTGCAACATTCGCACAGACGTCCGATTGCATTTACCTAATTTAATTAATTAACTTGTTTCACTCCTCTAAAACGCTAATAACTGCCAATTTTAATTGTTCAGACACCAGATTTACCTTCATATGCATTAGTACTTCCAGTGGAAACCATCTTAGCGCTACCGCTAAAGCTAACAGCTTCAGTCTTCCTTACTAATCAGCATCAAGGAAAATAAATGTAGCTTCTGGATTGGCTGCTTTGCAAATCTTGGCAGTTATTTCAGCTTCCCAAGCTGCATTTTATGTCAGATATTTCAGATCTGCTGTTATGGAGTTCAAACAAGAATTTCAGTTTCTTTAAAATTTCCAGCCATCTAAGGTTTTACACAGTATAAGTACGTTCAGTTTAGAGACTTCACGAGGCTTTAAATAAATGTAAACCTTAATATCATCAGTGTAGCAGTGAGATGAGAGATTCTTAAACACCTGAACGAAGAGCTGCTACTGAATGAGCAGAATCAGAACGAGAGGAAGGAAACGTCAGTGATCCTGATCCATTCTGTTCGGCTTAAACGTCCATTTTATTGATTACTGTTTTTGATTGACTGGAATTAAAAAGAACTTAAATTATCAGCCGTTAATCTGGCGCCAGATTAAATGTTACCAAACTAGTGTGGCGTAAAAGACAAATGCAGCTGTTTGTCTTCAGCATAAAAATGTTAGGAGCCTTAATAACAGTTTGAGGTCCTTCAAGGCGAGAAATCCCAGAGTAGCATTTGGGTGCAGAGTTTTAAAGAGCATCAAGAGGCATTATGCTCATTTAAATGCTGTAAAGCAGAACTGGAATCCATTAGACCTGATTCTGTTCGTTATATTCATGCCTGGAGGTTTGATTCATGAATTAATTAAAGCTACTGAAGCTTACAGGTCATTAAAATGAAATTACATTCCACCGTTCTCACTGTAGAGAAATGAAATCCAGGTCAAATTGGGGACAACAAAAAGCAAAGCAAGATTTGTTTAATGGTTATTATTAAGCGTGTTAGCAACTTGTTGCTGCATCTGGTTGTGTTTACAGCTGGGTTCATTTGGGAAGGTCACGTCGTGTTACATCTGAAAAAAGATCATTTTTAAAACAAAATCTGAAAAAGGGTTTAAGGATGTTTAACGTTCAGTTTGACAGTCTGCCTGATTTTCTGCTTTAATCATCATATCGGAGCAAAATTATCATGTAAATGTTGGAATTTCACTTCACTGATTCACAGAACTGGCAGAACTATTCAAGCATTTTATAGATCTATAACACGTCTATATGCACAAACAGCTTAAATATGAAATATAGCGAGTTTCATATCCGGTTGAAAACAACATATGTCCCTGTTTAACGAGAAAAGTCGTCTGCAAAGCGACACGTTTGAGTGTCACTAGAAAAAACCAAGATCTTTTCAATGAATAAAGGTTTTATATATTTTTATGTCACTTAAGACTATAAAGTTGTTTTGGTTAAAACTGATCTGAAAACAGTTTTTAATGTTTGTGAGCCGCCCATGGACATCAGGACGCCCTGGGCAGAGAGCCCAAAGGCTCAACAAACCCAAACGCTTTACTATAACTTCACCATGTGTTGTCATGGCAACATAAATCAGATACTGTCTGATCACGAGTAAATCAAACTTTTATCAATTAAGTGTCATTTTAGACGTTATAATCCAGATTTTATTCTCCAAATATGCGTCGTAAGGCTTTTAATCCTAACTGTGAGGAATCATTTCATCCCCAAAAACTTACAGCGGCTTGCAAAAGTTTTCCCACCCCTTGGATTTGTTTTTATTTTGTCAAATTATACCCACAAACATAAATATATTTCATTGGAATTTAATGTGAAAAACAAATTGCGAAGTAGAAATAAATTTCTACATGATTCAAAACATTTTTCTACAAATAAAAGTTCATTATCCAAAGTATTCAACCCCTCTGAGTCAATACTTCATGGAATCGCGTTTCGCTGCAATCGCAGCTGGTTTTTATTTGTAAAAATGTTCTGAATCCTTTTTTCTCCACTTTGTGTTTGTCTCATTAAATTCCAGTGAAATGTATTTATTATATGTTTGTAGTTGGATAAAGTTGAAGTGCATCAAAGTTTCATCCAAAACTAGAAACAACATGAATAGATCTAAGCTCTGGTTCCAGTGGTGAGTTTCTCTTCGCTGTGATCTGATTTCCAGATGTTCCGTTTCGTTTCGAAGCCCAGCCGCTCGGTTCTGTTGCATTTCTGGGTTTTATCAGGAAAACGGATTTTCCTACACTGGAAACCAGTTTCCTCTCTGGCTGTTTGTTTAGCAGACGTAAAACGCCGGGACGCTCCGACCTGCTGTCCGAGTTTGACCGACGGCTCAGTGAAATCTGGAATGTGTGACGTCATCCTGTAGGAAACCAGCTGGGATGAATCTGGACTTCTGCTCGGCTTCACCTTCACATAAACATGCATTTGTTTCTGAAAAACGTGAATTTTGTCGTATTGTTGGCAGAAAGCATCTTAAAGTTAACGCTGCCTCATCTACATTCTCTTCCAAGTCACGTAATGATGAGTTATTGTCGACCCTCACACACATCACTCCCACTGCACTGTAAAACATGTTTCCAAAGCCAAAAACACAAAATATTACAAAGTGCTTGTTTTTCTTTAGCTGCTAATACAAATATGTTGATACACTTGAAATAAGACAAAACTGACTTATAAGTAATGTTTTAGCAATACAGTATAGGAGCTTGTTTTAAGTTAGTTTCTCCATATTGATGGTTATTTTACTTATAATAAAACATTTTCCTGTGATATAAGTGAAATAATCTGCCAGATAACATTGACTTAAAACAAGCTCCTGTTGCTAACGAGCTGCTCTTAAGTCAGTTTAGTCTTATTACAAGTGTATTAACTAGAAACTGGAGCAAAAATACTTGGTAATATTTTGTGTTTTTACAGTGCAGCTACGTTTCAGGTATAGAAACATTTTGATCTTTTCTCTTTTCTTTAATTTGTGATTGAAGCTATCATACATGAAGAAAATGTTTTCTTCAAGTCTGCGTTGGATGAAAACATCTGGAAACTTTCACAAGCAGAAAAGTTAGAAAAGTTTCTTTTTAGCTAGCTAAACGCTAATAAAATGTTACCTGTCCATTAACAGAATAGCTACTAAACAATTAGATGATAAGCTAACAATGTACTATAAACAATGTTAGTATATCAGCTAATAAGCTGTTAGCTTAGCAGCAAATGAAATGCTAACAGAATGTTAGCTGTGTATTAGCATAGAAGTTAATAATTACCAATATAAACCTCGATCACACTGTAGGAATATTTTACTGAATGTTGGATATTGTGATGTGTTTGACTGATTCTGAGTTTGTTTACATATCAGCTAGCGTTAGCTCTGCAGCACAGCTAGCTACGACAGGAGCTTAGAAAAGCTGTGTTGCTGTGGCTAAACTTTGTTGGTTGTGTTAAAATGGTTTCCACTGCTCCTGTCAGTGGATTTTAAGGTATATTTAATGTTTGAACTGTTAAATAGAAAGTTAAGTGTGTTTATTGGGTCTGTCGTCTGTAATATTGTTGTTTGGACTTAAAGATGCAGTTAAATCAGCGTGTTTCTCTCCAGCTGAGCGCGATAAACAATGAGAGAGATTCACCCTCTGCTGTAACCTTTGACCCTGACCTCAGTAAAGCCCCGGGCCGAACCACAGAGTTCAGACTCTGTTGTTCATTAAGCTCCTTCAGGGCTGATCGGTTCGATTTCAGGACAGAAAACTGCATCAGAGATTAGATCTCAGCGAGCAGCTCGGTTTAAAAACGATCGATGGAGACGAAGAGGAGGAGGAGGAAGAGGAGGAGGAAGAGGAGGAGGAGGAGGAGGAGGAGGAGGAGGAAGAGCTCAGAGAGCAAACGCAATCCTCTGTGGGTCGAACACGGCAGGAGAACGGCTCCTAACTGAGGAGACGGAAAACCAGAGAGCTGAGCTGCTCCTTCCTTTCTCCTTTCCTGGCTCCTCCTCCTCCTCCTCCTCCTCTTCCTCAGAGAAATGTTTACATCACCAAACTACCAGAGCTGGAAATTAATCTGCAACAAGATTTAAAATGAGAACTGAGGAGAAACTCTGAGGTCTAAAACTTCCTAAAACGAGAAACTAACAAGAAACTTTCATATTTTATCAAAAATATAAAACAAAAAAACTCATTTAAACGTAAAAAAAAAAGAAAATGAGAAACTTATTTTGCTTTATTCTGTCATTTTAAACTAGTTAAAACGAGAAAGTTTGTAACGTGTTTTACATTTTCCTGTTTAAAACGTATTTTATCTTGTTTTAGCTGTAAAATATTATCATTTTAATGAATATTGTTTTCTTGTTTATCTAGTTTTTTTTAAATCAAATTAATAATTATAATTATATCTAATATTTCTGTCGCTTCCATTTAAAACAGGGGTGTCCAAAGTGTGGCCCGGGGGCCATTTGTTGTCCTTGGACTGACTTTTTGTGGATCCCAAGTTTGCAGTTGAAGAATAATACAAATTAGTTTTTTGACTTTTTATTTCTAATTTAAAAAGTTTCCAAACTCGTCTCCTTAAACTGAGAAATGAACATTTACAAGTTACAAAACGAGAAACTAACTAAATGTTTTCTTGTTTAATGAACGTCGCATCTTGTTAAATCATAACATTTTCTCCTTTTAATGAGTTTATTACCACATACTTTTCTTAGAATGGAAAATGTTAAGTACGACACGAAGTATTGATCTTTTTATAACCAAACTTTTATAAGTAATACCACATTTAGCCAGAGATTTTTACTGAAAAGCCGACGTTGCTGCAGCAAAATGAGCTTTTATGTAATTTAATAAACATCACAAAGGAAGTTACCTGAATCCTGTTTGTAGAACTGAATATAAATTTGTTCAACTGCGTCTAAAAGAATTAGAAAACTAAATGTTTCATACAGCAAATGTGCAAAATGTTTGAACAATGATGCAATAATTTCCCCGTTCCTACAAAAGATTTCGGATACTTGATTTACTTGATTTACTTTTTTCGCTTCTTTTTCTTGAGTTTTGACTCCATAATTTGGTGAGGAAACGTTTGGACATCCCTGGTTTAAAATCTCAGTCTTTGGTCCCGATTCTCCCTGAAAATGTTTCTTTGCAGCAGAAACAAAGCGGCTGCACGTTGTTGTTCGTCAGGCTGAAAGTTTCTCCAGAGGCAGATTTATGATTTTCTGCGGCTCAGAGGAGCTTAAAGCAGGAAGCAGCTGTAGCTCATCTGGACCAGAGCGCCGCATGTCAGCCGACGAGGAACAACGGAGAGGAATCAGGCGCCCATATTTTTCAAGAAAGCAGACAGTTTGGTTTGTTTCAAACGCCTGTTCTTGTGTTTAAAATGAAGTAACTCACTGTTTCCATTTGGTCATTTTCTAACCTCTTCCTGCCAAAACTTCCCCCCAAACACGTTATGAATATTTCCATATTAGCCAAGGAAAAATCCATCAACTATCCGCCACTTTTCCTCTTGGCTCCCCACATCTGCCAGCTACATCACAGAAGGTGAAGGTTTTTCTTCCCTGCTGAAGACGACGGATCCTGTTTGCGACTCTTTTCTGTGTCTGACGAACAGAAACGTGAGTCATGTGGAAAAGCTGTGAATGTTTCAGAAAAGCTGACTGGTGGAAAAGTGAACGTTGCTCTTCGTTTCCCCTCTTCGGGAGGCTTCGTGGTTACGTTCTCTGTTTTTTATAAAACCCACATTTCTCTTCCAGTAAACTTCCAACTCTGTCGACGTGAGGCGTTTCAAATCCCCCCAAAACCACAACAGGAAAAAAACTGAAAACTCGGCGAGACGTTGTGACGTTTTCAATGTGTCAGCGCAGAAACCAAGGATTACTAGACGAAGACACGTTGAGCAGCGAGGATGATGATGATGAGGCTTTAACGCCGTCACTGCTCGTTGTTGTACATTAAACACATAAATGTGGCTTTATTGAGAACTTTGTTGCTTTCTGGACGGGAGGAGAAAGCAGTAAATCTAAATATAGTCCAATTCTGATGATTTGCTGCTTTTGTGCATTTTCCAAACCTCTAATTTTGATCAATTTTGGTTCTTCCATCTTGTTAAAGTGCATTATAGCATCGTTGTTAACGGTTTCCATGTGAGGGAGGAAGGAGATAAATGCAGCTCAAACAGGCTTCAGAAAACCTTTTTACACTACTAACAATGAACTAAGCATACAGTAATTGTAATTAAACATGTAAAAAAGTTGGGTTTCTGTAGGAAATTGAAGTTTAAATCATTGTAGGTTAAAAAAATTAAAGGTTTTTATGTTATTAGAAGAAAGTTTGAAGTTCTTTTGAGCTCAAATGAAAGAAAACTACAAATATTCAGCCTTTTCTCAGGAATAGGATCAGGATTCTCTCTCTGAAATGTTTCATAAGTTGAATAAAACAGATTTGGTTCTTTAACGTCTGTTTCTATGTAGAGCTGAGTTGATAAATCTGCTCCTGTTTACTGTAAAATTAAAGAGAAAGACAAAAGTATGGTTGTTAAAAGACAAATACTTTGTGTTCATTTAATATTTTCCATTGTAGAACATTTTAATTTGTCTCCATGTTGCGGCCGTTCATATTGCTAATGAAACTCGACTGCAGTCAGACCCGGGGTTCACGTTCCCACTGCGATGCGTTTCACAGCGGTAAAAATGGCCGCCGCCGCATTGGATTCACTTTACAGCTTATTCAGAAACCTGGGATGTGATGCGTTCGTTGACTCTGATCTCATCGGCTCATTTTCAGCCATTGTTTACGTCCAGATTTGAAGTGGATTTGAAGTGGATTTGAAGTGGATTTGAAGAGGCAGATCGTATTTATTGTGAAAATTGGGCCATAAAAAGTCAAATGGTCACGTTTTCCTGCTGTCAACGTTGCCTTCAAGTCTTTGTTTCCTGTAACTTAAGCTTCAAACATAGATACTTCTCAGCTGTTATTTTTATTTCCATTGTTCATACTGGTGGTAATATGATTAAATAGATCATAAAGACTCTTATGATGCTTTGCTTTGATTTTTAATTTGTCAGTTTTCTCTTAATAATGTTTCAGAATGTTAACTTTATTTCACTTCTTTGTAGTAACACTTTGACTCTTATGAAGGTAAATAAAAAATCTAACATGTAGATGTTTTACTGAAACTTTAAAGCTCTTGTAACTTCCTGCAACAGCTAGCTGTGCCACAGTGCTAGCTCATACCTAAACAAGAATAAAATGGAGATACATTTTTGCCATTTTATTATTTTAAGTAGTTTTTTAAGTAAAATTATAGTGAACAAACATTTCTTCATCATTTCTTTTACAAAATGTACAAGAAGAAAACAACTTTCTACTCATTTAGGTTCCTTTGCGTTTGCTTTGTTTACATATATTGATCAGTTATTGATTTCCAAATTTGTTGTGAAGATAACGGTACTAATATTCATAAACTCCTTTATAGATGTTCAGGTAAATAAAAAACTACAAGCACAGAGATGAATTATTTCTCTTTGCTGTGTCATTTTCTGCTCTAATTAGCCTGTTTGTCCTTTTTCTCCCACTTTAAATTAATTATTTACGTTGGTTGATGTTTGACTGTGGAGGTTTGTTGAAGATTTTTAGTGTTTTCTGGTCTGAAGTGGCTTATTAAAAGCATTACAGTCGCGGTAAAAAGAAAGTACACCCTGCATCGGCGCCTGGCTTCAGCAGATATTAGAAATAAAAGCTTGTAAAAAAAACATTGTTCCTTATATTGCTTTAAACTATTAGCAACCAGGTTCAGCAACTTCTGCTGCCCATCAATCTGGGAAGGGTTATAAGGTCCAAACTATCTGAAATCCTTCATCTGCAGAGAGGAAAATTATTCCCAAGAGGAAAACATCCCAGACCCTGCAGGGTTCAGTTACCAGGTTAAAGGTTAAAGGTCGTGACTGGCTGAAAGAGTAAAGAATGATGGCGCTGTCATGGGCCAGAAGCTTCGTTTCTCCTTAATAAATAACAGCGGAGGACGTTCTGTATGATTCTGTTTCCTTCATTTTGGATTTGAATAATTTCATAACCTGATAAAAATAATTTCGTTTTCATTATGAGCTGAGAATTCAACACAGCAGTGAAAAATGTCCATTTCCTGTCTGTCGCTGACTTGGCTCACCTGTAGACTGAAGCTCACAGCTGCCACCTGCTGTTAGCAGCAGAAACAGGTAAAGGTCAGAGGTCGTCCTCTCTGCACCCGCTCAGGCAGGACCGTTCCTACATCCTCTGACTCATATCTGCAGTTATCATGTGTTTCTGGTTATTGACCAGAGTTCATGTGAAACACCTGAAGTTTTCTGGTTGTTTCCTCTGGAGGGATGACCTCATGTCTAAAAGACGGAGACGTTTTCCAGGCCTCCTCTTTTCTCTCGGTACGTGCAGCACATGGAGGCAACCTGTGTTTCACATTAATGCTGTTTGTGCAGAACCAGAACATTTCAGATTACTGCTGAGTAACTGAAGAATCTGAAACTTCAGGAATAAAAGCCTCAAACAATCAGAGGCTGGAGCAAAACTAGGAAACTAAAAAACTTCTTGCACTGTGAGATGTGGCTGAACGCTGAACATTTCACAAACGTTCTGTGCTTTATTTAGGACATATCATCACTTAAAGAGACGGTTCGTGATGAGTTTGGAGCTGAAATATAATGTTTCTCTTCACTCTGAGCTGATTTGACTGAAAACTATCAGTCCTGCATTAAAAGGAGCCACATTAGTTAAAAGTAGAGAAAAATACCCACATTTTCAAGTATAATATGTACATGTGGAGATTAATCTGTGGGTGTAAAAATCTGAATATGTCCCTGTGTGACATCATCTCTCTAAGCTGAACGTTGGGGATAATCTGAGAAAATCTTCACATTTTAGATTGTTATTGTGTGAAACCTGCAGCCGGATGGAAACGGGAATCCAGTCGTGTAAAATCCAGCCTTCTGTTTGGACGTTAAACGGTGTTTTTCTGCCGGAGCGTTTGACTGAGCTACGGAGCTACAGAGGAGCTCGGCTTGTCGCGCCGAAGCCCCGCCTCCAGAAGGCAACCGCCCGTCTCCTAGCAACCGTTCTGGTCGGCTCCGGTTTTTCCAGAGTTGGAAAACAGAATCAGAAAAAAGGCCATTTGTGTCTCTTAGAGCAAAATCATATTATTATCACAATAGTCAGAATATCAGTGAATTAAAGACGGAATATCAACAGAATAAAGTTGTAAAATGTGGAGAAAAAAGTTTTGATGGTTATTAAAACGTTAGCAACTAATTTAATCTGATTCTTTCTTCTAATCATCTAAAAGTTTTGCTAATAATAATAGTTTTATGCTGTTAAAAGATAAAATATTGACTTATGTATAAAACCAATACCAAAATATAACTTCACAGGATGCTACAGGTTCTTTGTTTCATTTAGTTATAATTTTTGAATGTATAAAATTATTTTTTTTAGGGATTTTAATAATTTCCTACTATACTACCTTATTCTAGTATTATGACTTTATTTTAGTATAACTATACATTTATTCTCATGTTATTTTGACTTTATTGTCAGATGATTTCATTTTCTTATTATTAATCTGTTCTCATAAAATTATAACTTTTTTCTCCTATCATTTCGACTTTGTGGCACAATTTTATTCTCTTAAAATTATTAATTTATTATCATAAAATCACAACTTTATTCTCATATTTACTTTGTTGTTTCACTTTTGTCTTGTATTATTTGGACTTTATTGTTTGATTTTATTCTCTTAATATTCATTTATTATTGTAAAATCAAAACTTTATTGTCCTATTATGACTCTGTCGTACAACTTGATTCCTTTAATATTATGACTTTATTCTCCAAATGCAAAAGGTTCGTTTCTTACTCTGTTTAATGGTAGCAGGATCTTTTCAGCCTCTCCTCCATCAGAAGCTAATCTCCGTCTTCCTGTGTTTCCAGACGGCAGCTGCGAACAGGACGGCCAGATCTACACCAACAACGACATCTGGAAGCCGACGCCGTGCCGGATCTGCGTTTGCGACAAAGGGCAAGTTCTGTGCGACGACATCCAGTGCGACGACGTGACCAACTGTGAGAAGCTGTACATCCCGGAGGGCGAGTGCTGCCCGGTCTGCCAGGGCGACTCGCCCGGCACCGGCGGCACCGGCGGCGGCGGCGGGACGGGCGGCGGCGGTGAGCTGCCACAGACAGGAAGTCCTTCCTGAAACCTCAAAACAAGCAAAACTGATGACTCATCACGTTTAGCTCCCAGGGCCAAAACCCCAAGCTGAAAATATTCAGGGGCCAATTTTTTCTCTCCCCAATTAAAAAAAATATTATTGTGAATTATTTTCCTTTTACCTGCAAAACAATAAATAAAACATGTAATATTTGCCTTAACTTTTTACATCTATTATTTTCAATTTCTTAAGTTTATAAAATTAAGTTTATCATCTGTCCGATAAATGATAATAATATTGTAGTTTATCACACAGTTACCTAAACAATAATAACAAATACTTCACAATTTTACCACAAAATATTGTAATAGTAATAAAATGAAAAGTGCGGCATGCTCGTTCAACATCTTTTTTTAAATTTTGACAGATTATGAGTGAAATGATTTTAAATTGTCCTTTTTGAGACAGTAGAATTTTATTATCTTGTGTCTGGAAAGAGAAAAAAAATGATAAATTAAGTAAATAATTTTAATTTTTCATGTGGTTACTTGACTTATTGATTATTGCAACAGGCCTTCTCATTTGTAAAATGCTTCTTTAGGAGACCAGTTAAATAAGAAGAGTTATTTGTGTCACTAAACTGCACACAGTAGCAGCTTTTAATCATATCTTCATCTTTTATCGATGCTTTCAGTGGAGAAAATAGAAAAACAAACAATCCTGACAATACGGACAGTTTGGGTTTTATCATGACAACAAATCTGAATTATTTTCTTGATAAGATCACGATAAAAGATAAATTTAGACAATAAAAACATTAACCATCTGTGTTGATCTGAAATGTTTTCTCTGTCCTGCAGGCGGAGGCAGAATTTACAAGGTAAGGCGACGTTTCCTGCTTCGTGTCGCCCGCCTGGCGCTGCCAGCGTTTCTCTGACCTTTTCTCTCTGCGTCCTCAGGGTCAGAAAGGAGAACCAGGAGAGGTTCCTTATGTGAGTAGAGCTGCACATCTCTAAAGCGGTTCTGGTTTCACAGATCTAACGGGTTTTTCTCTGCAGGTGACGGGGATCCGGGGCCGACCCGGACCCATGGTACGTCGCTCCGCCTCACCGTTACGCCCAAACCTGCCACTTCCTGCTAAGCTCACCCTGTTTTCATCTGTTGGTTTGAAATGCTGGTTTTGTCTGACAGGGGCCGCCGGGGCCGCCAGGGTATAGAGGACCGCACGGAAACAAAGGAAGACCCGTACGTCTGGTTCAGGAGAACAAAATGTTCTAAATCTGAAGCTGCTACAGGAAAACGTTTCCATCATCGGCATGAGAGTCACATTAATTTGAGCTTTTAATGGCTTAATTATTGTTCTGACCTGTAATAGTTCTTTGAAACAGGTTCAATTATACACAGACATTCATACAAAGCTGTGGTGTTCAAAGTGAGGTTCATGGGCCATTTGTGGCCCTTGGCAAAATTTTGTGTGGCCCTTTTTTTTTTTTACTTTAAATGGAAAATGTTAGCTGCAACCCAGCATATTTTTCTTTTTTTAATTGTATTTCATTCCTAAAAACAAACCTGGGTCAGTTACCTTCAAACTAACCACTTAGTTTGAAGCTAAGTATTTAGCTTGCTAACTAAATATTTAGCTTCAAATTATATTTAGCTTTCTAGCTAAGTCAGTATTTAGTCTGAAACTAAATATTTAGGTTAAAACTATATTTAGCTTACTAAGTAAACATTTAGCTTGCACACTAAATATTTAGTTTGCCTCAATAAAAGTCTTTTTACCTCAAACACCTAAAGGTTTAAACAGACATTGAACTATTTCCCAAACTGCTCTGTCAAATATTTAGTTTGGTAATTAAATATTTAGTATGAAGCTGTGAAATTTATAAATCAATAGCATATGGCTCAAAAATTAAGCCCCAATTTTTGTCTCTTAGGGATAAAAAATAAAATGATGTCTGTTAACTTGTGTAACTTAAACAGCTCCTCAGAGCTGTTGATGTTCTTAGTTAGTAAAAATGCTAAAGCACATCAGCTCCACTGCTGGCGGATTGATGCTGTTTTATATCCCATCCTGACTTCCTGGTCGTTTTAGATGGTTTTAAAATTTTATTAACGACCTCCTTATTTATCTGATTTTTAAGTGTTTTTGAAGTCATGCGCTTTTATTGGCTCTGACATTAAACTCTGGGGTGACGGGACATTTTTAATGCTAGTTTGAGAATAATCCCACAAGCTTGCAATCCTTTCCACACCAGAAAAGACCAGAACAAATGAATTATTGAAACTCCAACAGCAATGTGAGGTTCTGCTCCATTTATGCTTCAGGGTTTTAGTTTTAGCGGTTGATTTATCCAAACCAAAACAAACTAAATTAGATCAAACTAAGTCTGGCAGCTCTGACTTTTATTTCCATGTTTGAGTTTGATAAAAACATTCAGCACCAGAGGAGAATCAGTTGGAGTCGGTCTGAGTCCGTCTGTTTTCCTTTAAAGGGACTGCGAGGACCACAAGGGTTCGATGGAGAGCCGGGTATTCCGGGCCAGCCTGGAGAACCGGGACCTCCGGGTCCTCCGTCACACCCGGGGGTGAGAGGAGACGTGGCCTCTGAACAGTTGGCCGCTGGAAGCCGCCTGATCTAACCTGAAACGTGTCGTCTGCAGGGGCTGGGAGCGCATATGGCTCAAGGAATGGATTCAAAAACAGGACCGCATCACATGCTGAGTGGAGCCAGGGTAAGAACCGGCCGGCGCAGCAGCCGGGCGGCTCTGCTGGTTATGCTTCGAAGTGAAGAACATCAGGAGCTGTTTCCTGATGTCGGACCTTCTGGCCTTCAGAGGGGAAGTTGTTTGGTTTGCTGTTAGGGTTAAAGATATGGAAACATCTCTAGATGGTGAAAATTTCTGACTTCCTTCAACATAAAAGCTCCAGTTCTGAAGATGAAACCAAGTAACCTGCTGCGCTGCTTCTTTTACAGAAATCAACTCATTACTTTTCGGATTTACATATTTAGCATCCAAATTTACAAAACTAGTCATAACAATGACCAGTAGATGGAGACAAAACAGCAAGAACATGAAAACCTTCAAAACATGAATTGAACTGATTGTAGCCTCAGGCTGTTTCCCCTCTCAGGTAGGGAGAGGTTTCAAAGTTTCAACAATAGTTACATTTTCAGTTGATACAGTTTACTTTCCTCTGAGAAACCTGTTCCCCTCCTGGCCTGTGGGGGCGCTGCACCAAGAACCACTGAAGGAAACAACTCAAAAACCTCTGAAGACACTGAGAGCAACTTCCTTCTTCACCAGATGGAAACAAAATGGAGGCGTCAGATTTTAGTGTTTGGAGGATTTTTCTTTAGTCTTTGGCTAAAGACCTGGAGCCATTTCTCTTGCTAGCACATTTGCTTTGGTTGTATTTTCCCAGAATCCCCTGCGCTGTAGTCCACTTCCTGCTTGTGGAGTGGTCTCCGGTCTGTTTGGCGTTCACATTCAAACCAAACCAGAGTTCACTTCAACCAAACCCAGACCGAGTTTTCAGGACCAGAGTTCACCTCAGAGTTTGATTAGCATTCACACCCACCAACTGAACTGGACTTCCCAGAAAAACAGACTGGAGTTGGATTAAAGTGGACTAAACCAGACTGGTGTGAATGCAAACGTAGAGACCATAATCCTGGCTCTGCTTTGAACCTCTTCTCTGCATGATAAAAGCCATTGCTCCAAGACAGAAACAGGTGATTATCATCTGCATAAAATCGAAGCTGAGACTCGCCCGGCAGCGCGGCGGGTTTCCTCAGTTCATCTCTGTTGAACTTTACAAGGTCACTGGACTCTGGCTTAGAGAAAGGAACTGGTGAGGAGGTCTCTCGTGTTGGGGGGAGATCGTAGCAAGTCTTCACGATGAATTGAGTCCCTTTGGAGGTTTTCCAACCATGTTCCACTGCAGAGACGCCTCAGGTCTGACCCAGAGTCTACTGGAGGAACTGTATTCTGGATCACTCTGTCCCGGTTCTTCTGAAACTCCTTCAGCCTCGTCAACATCTTGGGATCCTGAAAATGATCTGGAGATTGTTGGTTGTGGAAGGTGCTGGAGTCGGTTCTGGCCCCAGTCTAAATCTGTGAAGTTTGCATAGTTTCTACGTGAATATGAGAGTTTTCTCCAGGTACTCCAGCTTCCTCTCACAGTAGAAAACATCCATATTAGGTTAACTGATTACCAAAACAAACCAACCTATTGACCAATGGATAGATTTTATTATTAAAAGTTGAAGAAGTAAACCAAAGTATCAAAGTATTGCATGTTTCTTGCTGGTTTCTCAGGGAGATCATTTGGGAATGTTCAGTTGCAGCATCATAAATGTGAAGCAACTCCTGACATGAATCCTTTGGATGTTTGTTTTAGGGAGAAGCTGGAGCCAGAGGACCAGTCGGACCAAACGGCTCTCCTGTAAGTCTATAACACGTCTCCTATCTAATGATCTCTGCATGTTCGCTCTGTTTGTCCTGAAACGTGTTAATCCTACCTTTACAGGGTCACCCTGGACCACAAGGACCTGCCGGAGAAGTTGGTGATCCTGGTCACATGGTACGGAGATCATTTTCTAACTTTGCTTTGTACTACAAATCAATTATTTATTGTGATATTTTAATTTCATGGCTGGTTTTGTTTATCAGGGTCCACCAGGGCAGAGGGGACCGGAGGGCCCGCCAGGAAAACCAGGCGAAGATGTGAGTTTCTGCAGCGTTAGAGAACTTTTACCCTGTTAAAACATTTACAGTAACACATAAAAACTGCCACCTAATGTTGAAAGGAGCAGAAACATTTTGTCAGAGATGGACACTGATGCCTCGTTTCCTCTGAGCTGAACGCCATGGTTCAATATTTTACGGTCCGGTGTTTTCAGGAGACGTTTCCAGCATCGGTTTGATTCTCACAGGGCAGGTAAAGTTAAACCAAAACGTCTAACTCTGTCCTCCAATCAATGGACGGTGTTTCCATTGGTTGGACACGATCAACAGACACCTACACGAGTATGGTGTTGGTGTCGTAGCTCCACCTAAACCATACCATCATCCTACTGATGAACAACTGAAGTGGGACCAAGAATATTTAAAATGGAAACAGACAGAATAGTGTACCAAACCGCACAACTCAGTGGAAACGAGGCATAATTCTGCTCCACCAGCACAAAAGGTTTTTATGATGAGATATTTAAACCCTCTGAACTCTAAAGATGTTTTATATCTGATAGTCCGGTAGACTCGGTTCAACTGGGGAACAAAACGGCATCTTCTGTTACATTTTCAGTTGATACAGTTGCTTTCTACTCTGAGTCAAACCAACCAAACCCTTTGAGAAACCTGTTCCCCTCCTGGCCTGTGGGGGCGCTGCACCAAGAACCACTGAAGGAAACGACATGAAAACCTCTGAAGACACTGAGAGCAACTACATGTAAACAAAATGGAGTGTTGTCAGATTTTACTGGTTGGAGGATTACTTATTTGTCTTTGGCTAAAATCTATTAGCCATTTCTCCTGCTAGCACTAAGCTAGCCCGTTTGTTCTGGTTGTATTTACCCAGAATGCCCTGCACTTTTCAAGTGGTCTCTGGTCTGCTTGGTGTTCACATTCGAACCGCACCAAAGTTCACTTCAACCGAACCGAGACGGAGGTTTGTAGGTCGACCAGAGTTCGATCAGGATTCCCCAACCGAACCGGACTTTGACTAGGCAGACAGACGGGAGTTGTGAATGAACCCTAAACAGGGACGAAAATGTCAACTCTCTGCGTGGAAAAACAGGTTCATCAAAAGTATCCTGAACTTTCTCTGAGGAAAACATTTCTTAGAGGTGAAAGGTCAAGCCTGATGTGCTTCATTTGCATAAAAAACTGTTTACATGTTGATTGATTTCAGGTTTATTGCATTTACAGCACAGAACATGTTTACGTCTGGAAATACAAGTTTAAAAATATTTGAAAACACAAAAAGAACAAAATGGATTTACTTTAAAATAATGAAAAAATGTACACTTTATATAAGTCTGGTATAAATGAGAACTAATAATGAACTAACATTTTCTAAACTCATTAAACATTCCTGCATCTCCTTAGATTGTAAAAGTATTTTTCTCATCCAGGGAGAAGCTGGTAGAGCAGGAAATTCTGGAGAAGTTGGATTCCCTGGATCAGCGGTAATTTTGGAGACAATGGAGTTTATTTCACTAAAATCTTCATTTCCCATAAATAATCTTACTTTTCGTTCATATTCAGGGACCAAGAGGATTTCCTGGAACGCCTGGTCCGCCCGGCCTGAAGGGGCATCGAGTGAGTAACAAGACACTTTAAAATGATTTTACCTAAAAATGAATTTAGTTGATTTTTGTTTCTTCTAGATGATTGTTAAAAATCTCATTAACATTGAATTTATTTACTGAATTCTCTGTTTCTGGCCTTTAGGGTCACATTGGGGCTCTTGGTCAAAAGGGTGAATTTGGAGCTGTGGGATCCAAGGTAAAAATCATCTTATCGTTTTCTGAAGGTTTGAAGATTTGCATTTAATGACAATAATGAGAACAATTTGCATTGGCCATTGTTTCCATGGTAACTATCCATTTCCCTCCTTGGTAACCTGAGGTTTGCTTTCAGCAGCAGATCTGATGTATTGTGGTTATAGCGCCCCCTAAATAATAAAATGCATTTTTAAATGAATTTATTTCATTAAAATGATTAAAAGTATTACTGTTCATTATTTAATGAGACATTTAAGGGTACATGTATTTATGACCTCATGGGTCACATCATTATGATGCTGAAAATCATTCCTCGACCTGCAGTTGATGTCTCGCGGCCTCCCCAGGGGTCCCGACCTCCACTTTGGGAACCCTTGGTCAAGAGGTTGATTATGAAATTGTCACATCAAATTAGGTTTATAAAAACTAAGTTCTGTGGTATCAATTTGATATATAAAATGCCTCAAATATGGTGGTGCTGACATCTGATAGCAAGTCTGAAAATGTTTTAACTGGAGCAGCAGCATAAATCCAATGGAATCAAATTCTTCATGATACGACAAACTGCCAGGAATCTGTCCAACTGCACTAAAATAATTTGGGAAGACACTACAATAGGATGTATTTTCAGATTTATGGACTAATCTGAGTGTCATCTGCGTAGAATTGATCAAATGATTTTATTCCTGCCTGGTGTTCAAACCAGGCAGAAACAAATAGAAAGGAGTCAAGGAGTCATCCCTGAGGCACGCCTAGTTCCCACTGAACTGTCATTAAGACTGACAGAGGGCTGTGTTGATGCAGCATCTTTATTGAGCAATAAAAGGAGGTTTATCTGGTTTTGTAGGGGGCTACAGGACCGCCTGGCCCGATGGGAGGACCTGGACCCATGGTGAGTTCAAATACATTTTCTTTTTCTTAGAAGCATAAAAGTGTCAATTGAATGAAATCAGTTTTATGGATTTGTAATTTATTTGTTTTTAACTAACAGGGTCCTGCTGGGATGCCTGGCGAAAGAGGCCGGCCTGGACCTGGTGGAGTGGCAGTACGTCTGTTCATGCTAACTTTTACTTTTATTAGACACTGAATTGTAAAAAATAACACTCATAAACATGAAACTCAATGTCTGCTAGGGAAAGCGTGGCATGCCTGGCAACATCGGGAAACCTGGTCCACTGGTGAGTGATGAAATGCTCTGCTTTGAGTATTTACCAAACAAAACCATGTCAGATAAAAGCAGCTGGCATTTCTGATGCGCGTGGATTCCAACATTACAGTCATTCATCTTTTTTTAACCCTCCTGGCCAGCAGGTGGCGACACTTTACGGGTCTAACAAGAAGCAAGAGCAGTTGTGTTCGTTCTACTGTTGGGCTTAGATATACCACAGATTAAGAGAATTTTGTTTTTTTTGAAGCGCTACAGCAACATGGTATTTAGCAGAAACTAATGCTAAAGCGCTAATTTAAATTCTAATGATATCTGTCCTTGAAAGACTACAAACCCTGAAAACCAATTTAATATTATGATTCACATGTTCTATCACACCCTTAGACATTATATTGTTCTTCATATCTTGTTCTCTACTGTCTGTTTTATTTTGCTCCTGTATTTCGGAAAAACAGAGAGAGAGAACGTGATGAGAGGAAACGGAAGTGCTACGTAAACCACTTCAAAATAAGAGCATGAATATAAACATCTCAACAGTCAATAACCAAAACTTCAACACAAATATGAAATACAAAACAGTCAAGTAAATTAGCGCTTTAGGATTTATCCAGAAAATGTAGCGTACGGGAAGCTAAGTGTGCTAAATGTTTTCAAAGTTAGCAGAAAAGCTGAACGCTTTAGCGCATTAGTGGATTAGCTGGAGTGTGCTAACCACTGCTAACCTGTTATCAAATTGCCTTATGCATCTGAAAGACTTCTTATCAAACAGAAAACATGTTGCTGCTTATTTGAGGTTCATTTTTTTTAATTTCTGTTTGTATAATCAGAAATTCATGAGCCTTTTGTGTATAACAGCAACGTTTCCTTAGAATCTACTTAGAAAAATATTTTCTTCACCATGTTAAGACAGTTCATAAAGCCAGTTTTAGGTCATGCTTTTGTTTATCTGCCATCCTAATTAATAATTTCATCAGAATAACTCTGTAATATTCTCCTGTCTGTCGGACTTCAGGGCCCGTTGGGTCTCAACGGTCCTGCCGGGTATCCAGGAGGCCCAGGAATGAAGGCAAGTACAGAAACTCACTGAGGCCTGTACATCATGACAACATGACACATGCAAACTTCATGATGCTTATGTTACATGATGGTCGTCCTTCACAGGGTCAGCCTGGTCCCACAGGGGTCAGAGGTCCAGAAGGCCCTCAGGGTCAGAGAGGAGAGACCGGTCACCAAGGCAGATCTGGACCAGTTGGACTGAGGGTCAGGATTTGACATTTCTTAAACTGGCAGCACACAAATATGGGATTAAATGGATGTAATGCTGTTAACAGATGTAACTTAAGAGCTTTGTGTTCACAGGGACCCATGGGTACAGATGGAGGCCCAGGAACCAAAGGACCAGTGGTGTGTAAATGTTTTTCAGCTCCAACTGAGCTACATTCTTTACTACAAACCAATCAACCAACAATGGGTCACTCTTTTTAGGGTAACTTGGGTCCACAAGGTCCCGGAGGCCACCCTGGACCGTCCGGCCCACCAGGACCGCAGGGAAGCACCGGTCAGCCTGGCATTAAAGGACAGGGGGTGAGCTGACTCTAAAGTTTTCACCTACTTCTGGATCTCTGTTAAACTTCCACTCATGTTAATGAGACTGGCCTCTGTCCAAAGGGAGACGTTGGAGTTCCGGGTTTCAAAGGTGAAGCAGGACCAAAGGGAGAACCGGTAAGAGTCCTTTGAAAAGAAGCCGACTACCTGAGCCTGACGAGCAGTTTTCTAACTTTTGGATCCTTTCTGGTTTGTGTTTCTGTCTTTGTTAGGGTCCACCAGGTTCCCAGGGAGTGATAGGACCTCAGGGTGAGGAAGGAAAGCGAGGACCACGTGGAGATCCTGGCTCGGTTGGCCCTCCAGGGCCCGTCGGTGAGAGAGTGAGTCACCATTTTGTTCACAACAGTACCTTGTTCTAAATAATCCCATAATTTCACAACAGGGTTTTCAAAAGTCCTAATTTTCTACTCATGTTCACATTCACAAGTCCAAATCTGTGGACGTTCAGTGGACGTTCCTTCTTACTAAATCGGTCCATCTATGACCTGTGGAGCGATTTTGAACAGGGATGCTGACTGAGTCCTTCTCCTTTCCCCCATTGGTTGCTAAAGCTAAAGCTGCCAGGATGAGCTAGCATAGATGATGTTTGTTGACTGTCATTGGTCAAGACAAATCCACCTGTTGACCAGAGCTGCTGGTCTGTGCAGGAAAAGTTGCCCAGAAATGTCTTCCTTAGGGATTATCTGGTACCTGATGAATTTTGGACTGATCTGAACCCTTGCCTGGTTTTTCAGGGTTCTCCTGGCAACAGAGGTTTCCCTGGTGCTGATGGCCTGTCAGGACCTAAGGTATTGTACATTTGCTGTGAATATTTCTGTCTTATTTTATCTGATTCATATAACTACAGAGTAATTCCCTCCTTTTGGATAGGGTGCTCAAGGAGATCGTGGCATTTCTGGCCCGGGAGGTCCTAAAGGTTCTCTAGGGGACCCGGGCCGTCCAGGGGAGCCTGGTCTACCAGGTGCAAGGGTAACACAAGAGCTGTCTTTTACCTTCAAACTGCTGGATCTCACCTGTTGGTTAAATCTTACTGGTTCTGTCTGATCAATCACTACTTTTTATTTGGTAAATCTTCCACAGGGTCTTACTGGTACCCCAGGAGTCCAGGGGGCAGAAGGCAAGCCAGGGCCACTGGTATTTTAATGTTTCTCCTTTATGTTTTTCCATACGCCACTCTCATTTTAGAATGCCTTTTTACATTCACAGGTGCATTTATTTTGTAACATTCCTTAGTTTCTATATTTCTGTGTTTCCTGTTAACATTCATTCCTGCATTATGTTTGATTTGAATGAGGCTTTTTTGCAGTACATGGCAACAGTAACCTCCATTAGCATCATTAGCTTTAGCAGCTAGCTTAAACTACAGCATGTATTTTTACCCAAATTCAGTAAATCAACTTTTCTATCAATAAGAATCGTGTTTGGAGGTAATTAGATATTGGATAAACTATAAACAATTATGATGCCCCAATTCACACTAAGAGCTCTTTTAATTTACTGTAAAATAAAAAAAAAAAAATCCAGTTTGCATACAGAAATATCAAGTCGATTCAATAAAATCACACAGAGATTCTAAGTCAAGTGTTTTAACATAGTTATAAAACAAAGTAGTCAAGTTAGACTGGAGAAAAGCACAAGTTAGCCTTGCTAATCATTAGCATCTTTAGCTTTTTAGTTTAGTTACCTAGAAGGATTATAAAGTGTGATAACTTTATAAAAGAAGTTTTAATAGAGAAATTTGCCAGTGTAGTTTCTCCATACATTTGGGAAAACTACACATCATATCAACAGTAACCGTGCTAATAATTAGCACCTTTAGCTTTAGCGGTTAGCATAAGCTGCATCAGGTGCAGTTACATAAAAGGAGTCAGCTGGGGGACTTTGTAGTTTTAACAGATATATATTTACCAGGAGATTAAATGTTTATATTAATAATGAAGGACTACACAACAATGCTAACCGTTAGCATTGTTAGCCTTGTTTGGAGCACAGGAAACAGTCGGTGTTAAAACTTCACATGCTGGAGCTATTTTTATTTTACTGTCTTTAACTTTATTTTGAAGTTTTGATTCTCTGATTAAAATACGCAGTGTGTTTTTTTAGGGTCCGTCCGGTGAAGACGGACGTCCAGGCCCGGCAGGATCGATTGGTAATAGAGGCCCGGTGGGAACCATGGGGGCCCCGGGCCCCAAAGGTTTCAGTGTAAGCTCGCTTTTCCTTCATTTTTACACATTTTAGCTAAAATCTCATTTTGTTTCTGACTTTAAATATGTTTTTCACATAAAGGGTGATCCTGGAAAAACAGGCGAACAAGGATCTCCAGGAGTACTCGGTCAGAGAGTAAGTCATTTCCTCCAGCTTTAACTAGGCCGTTTACCTTCTATGAGGAACTTATTTGTCACTTTGCCACCAGGGACCTCCAGGAAAAGATGGAGAAGTTGGCCCTGCAGGCCCGCCCGGCCCGCCTGTACGTATCTTTATGTGTTATGAACTTGATGCATAATTTCTAGACCTAAAAAATTACTTTTGTTGACTAAAGGGCCCCGCAGGAGACAGAGGAGAGCAGGGGCCACCTGGCGTGAACGGATTTCCGGTGCGTTGAGTTTATTTTTTCTAGAACAAAACCTTCACAGGATTCTACATAAACTATCATTGGAAGAGAAATGCTTTTAAAAAGCACACTGACTTTGGTAAAGATTGTCTTTCCGCTGGTTTTTCATTGTTTCATTTCTTATTTATTCATCTGTAGGGTTTGCCAGGAAACCAAGGGCCCCCCGGAGAGTCTGGTAAACCAGGTGACCAAGTAAGTCCAACAAAAATAACATTTTTATCCACAAGGTTTCAAATCAGTAGCTCACCTCTATGTTGTTTTCAGGGCATTCCTGGAGAAATTGGTCCACTTGGTCAAATTGGACCAAGGGTCAGTGAATTTCAATTTACATCAAATTTAAATGACCTAAAATTGTACAATCTAAATTGATATTTAGATTTAAATGATGATAAATCTTCCAGGGCGAGCGAGGAATCCCTGGAGAGAGAGGGGAACTGGGTGCATCCGGCCTGCAGGGACCTAAAGGGATTCCTGGAGCGCCAGGTCCAGACGGACCAAAGGTAGCACCACTGATCCAAAACGTTTCCTTAAATCTGATGTTTTTGAAGCTAGAAGTTTGATCGGTTAGAAGACGGTGATTATTATTAATAATATTAATGTTATCCCGAGTTCAGAACTGAAAGACTCTATTCTAATTCTGCTGTTATAAGTTGATTTACCGTAATAAACCTCTACTACACACGCTTGATGGGAATAATGTTTCATGTTTTGTATATGTTTGTATCATTTTATTAAGAAAATTGCGATCTGAAGAAGTTTAGAAAATCTCTCGTTATTCTGTCTCCCTTATTTTCAAAGATGTAGCAATAACACTTTATCATCAGCATAGAGGGAACAGCAAACCAAATCTAGCGACTCTAAATGTGACTGGAAAACTCAAATCTCTCTCCTCCCTCTGCTGTAACACAACAGAAAACAACAATATATGTTTTTAGAAAAGTAAAATAACTAAAATAATAACACTTAACTTTGATCTAATTACTGGATGTAATCAGATTACTGTCTCTCAGATGACGGTAAAAAGAAGTTTTTTCAGGTTTCTCAGTTAAAAACGTCGTTTAGCTTCAGTTCACTGAGAATATGAACATTATAAATCCAAAATGTGACTGCAGGGCAGTCCGGGTCCGCCAGGCACTCTGGGAGATGTTGGTCCTCCCGGTCTGCAAGGGATGCCAGGAGAGCGAGGAATCTCTGGACCTCCTGGGCCCAAGGGTGATCGGGTGAGTTCCTGAGCCGCAGTGCCAGGGTTCTTCACTGGAGGAGGATGAAGAAGGTAGCAAACGGTTTGTTTCTGTGGTTTCTGTTCAGGGAGCCATCGGTGAGAAGGGATCAGAAGGTACGCCCGGAAACGACGGAGCAAGAGTGAGTTCATCCTCCACCGAGTTTTCCTCCGTCTCAGCCCTGAACAAAGGCGTTTAATATAAACTGATGATGGATCGGTGCGGCTCACGGCTTGTCCCGTCTCGTCTGAGCCGACGCCGCGCTGCCTGTTGCTGACTGTCTTTGTTCCCTCCGCAGGGAGCGCCCGGCCCCCTCGGCCCAGTGGGACCCGCCGGACCCAGCGGAGAAAAGGTTCACCTCCTGTTTCATCACTGATTTTAAATGTTTTTAGAAATATTTCACACATTTGGGTCTCTACAGCTTCTAAAAACAGATTAGCCAATGACTGATCACTGATGATGTCAAGCAGGACAGATTGAGAGATTTCAAAGTAAATTAACTAATAAGTGCAATAACACTGCATTTTATTTAAAGTTTGGCACTTTTCTGCCACACAATGAGAGCTATTTGAAATAATTTTCCTATGAAAACTTTTTAAAAATCCGATGGATCTTGTTAAAAGCAGCTAAAAGTTTAACAACTGACACAAACTATTTTTTTTCCGGCCCAACATGTTGAAGAACCGCCTGATCTGGCAACATGATGTTACAGCAGGCACCAAGCAATGCCAACCCGTTACCTAGCAACGGGTTGGGATTGCTAACAGGGGTAACGGGGCAGAGTTCCACCCCGTTACCTAGCAACCCCAGCAGAGTTCTGCCCCGTTACCTAGCAACCCCAGCAGAGTTCCGCCCCGTTACCAAGCAACCCCAGCAGAGTTCCGCCCCGTTACCAAGCAACCCCAGCAGAGTTCCACCCCGTTACCTAGCAACCCCAGCAGAGTTCTGCCCCGTTACCTAGCAACCCCAGCAGAGTTCCGCCCCGTTACCAAGCAACCCCAGCAGAGTTCCGCCCCGTTACCAAGCAACCCCAGCAGAGTTCCACCCCGTTACCTAGCAACCCCAGCAGAGTTCCAGCACATTTTGTCAAGAAGATGTCATGTTTTGCAGCCCGTAGATCTGTCCTAGCCTGTTCATGATCGGTCGCATTTAAAGGTACGGAATACATTAAAGGTCTTTACTGTCAGTGAATATGTGGCGTCTTTCCAGGGGGAACCCGGACCCAAAGGGCCAGCCGGACCTCCAGGATCCAGAGGAACTCCGGTACGCTGACCTAAACCGTCATTTTTTTTTATCTACAATTCCGTATTGTTTCAGATATTTCCAATCAAAACTTCGTTTTCTTGCAGGGATCAAGGGGTGACCCCGGTCCGATCGGCGCTGTTGGGTTCACCGGACCGCAGGTAGCTAACGATAATGTTTGTCGCTCATGTAACGCCTCGCTGTCCAAAGCTCCAGCCTAAGAATCCGTGTTTCCCAGGGTCCCGATGGTCAACCTGGAGTGAAGGGAGAACCCGGAGAGCCCGGTCAGAAGGGAGATGCTGGTTCTCCAGGACCGCAGGGTCTGGCCGGAGCCCACGGACCGCCGGTGGGTCTCAGACTCGGTCTTACACCGTCACCATGACTGAGTTACCGTTTTATCCGTCGATTTAGAGTTTAAACGCTTAACAGAGCATCATCTTTCCTGCTTATGTTGCTGAGAAGTTTCTTAAGGTGCTGGTTTATTGTTTTAGGGTCCAATTGGTGTTTCTGGGCTGAAAGGAGGACGAGGAACGCAGGGTGCACCGGTACGATGACGATTCATTGGAACTGATTTACCCCAACGAGCCCTAAACGCCTCATGAATCAAATGTTTTGTGTTGTCCTGTTTTAGGGCCCCACTGGTTTCCCTGGATCTGCAGGAAAAGTCGGACCGCCGGGCCCACCTGTAGGTACCGCTCTGCAAAAACCGGCCTGGACTTTGATCAAATGGTTTTGACTAACATTCAGTAGCTAGGGCTGAAAAGTTCTTTAACTAATTGAAACTGAATGAATTCAAACTTTTTCCAGCTTTAGTTGGAAATAAATCCTCTCAACTGTTAAGAGACACTTTTAGTGCAGACCTTTAACTCTGGAGGTATAACTTTATTTAAAATAAATATAATTAATCTGAAGTTCGGTTGATTTCACTGACTTTTCTTCATCACCTAAACTCGTTTCATTTAATTTCATTTCACATTTTTTTGCTGCTGTTTTAAAAATAATAGGAATTTTCCAATAATTTTCCAGAAGAAGGAAGTAATACTGCCACCTTCAGGTGGGAGTTAGCATCACATTTACCCAACGTGTTTAATCAATTTTGCGAAACATTGCAGTTAATCAAGCAGGGTGTATTGAATTTCTGTAGTTTTCTCCAGTTTTTTGACATTTCCGATCAAGAGATCTACAACATTTTATTTGCACTAATGTTAATTTACTAACATTTGCCTTTTATTATTTAAAGAGCCATTTTTCCAAAATAAAATCCTTCATTAATGTATTATAGTTATCATCCTAGTTATAAGTGCTTAAAATCTAAAATCAGAACCAAATCTCATCTGATGAAATTGATTCTGGTTCAATCTAATAACAAAAAGATTTAAAATAAATATTACTGGTTGTTTTAGAGTTGCTTTTTATGGAGATTTGTCCAATTATTCCAGCTACAACCTGGATCTGTTGCTTTAGCTTCTGCGTCTTGGTCCATATTAAATATTAATGTTCTGCTTTTCGGCTGAAATGTTCAGGATTTATTTCACGTTAAGATTTAAAGGTACAGCAGCTCCTAAAACCGATGCTGGTTTAGTTTCTCTGATTGTGTCTGTGGACTTTCAGGGCCCGGTCGGGGAAGCGGGGCCCCAGGGAACCCCGGGGAAAGAGGGCCCTCCAGGGCTCCGCGGGGACCACGGGTCGCCCGGGAGGCAAGGCGAGCGCGGCCCGGCGGGGCCCCCAGGGGGCCCTGGGGACAAGGGCGACCCCGGAGAGGACGGCCCCACGGTGAGCTAACGACGCCTCCGCTCAGCCGGCCCACAAAGCCTTTCAGTCTGCAGGTGTGTAGTTAAAGTTTCCTGTGTGCTTCAGGGTCCTGATGGCCCTCCGGGTCCGGCTGGAACCACAGGACAGAGAGGCATTGTGGGTCTTCCCGGGCAGAGAGGAGAACGGGGCATGCCGGGTCTTCCAGGACCAGCAGTGAGTTTCCCCGATCTTCTGCTTCATCGTCAGAATAATCTGGAATCTGGATCCACCAGACCTTAATCCGGTTCTGTGTTCCACCGTTAATCCGGTTCTGTTTTCCTGGTTCCGTCATTAATCCTCTGTGTTCCTGGCTCCAGGGGCCTCCAGGGAAGCAGGGTTCCCCAGGATCATCAGGAGATAAAGGCCCTCCAGGTCCGGTCGGCGTTCCCGGCGCTAACGGACCCCGTGGCGATCCCGGTCCGGATGTAAGTAAAAGCTGGTTTCCACAAGTTGCTCAACAAAGATGTGATTATTATTATTATTATTATTATTATGATGAATTTTTTATTTAGGTATTTTTTTACTTTTCCATCAGAAACATAAGCACGGTTTCTCTCAGTGAATTATCAGCCTGGCGGGCTGCCAGGCTTTAATTGCTCCCCACCAGACTAAGTTTGTTTGTTTATATATTATATTTTTTTATTCACAGTCAGTTCTGTTTATTTACTGGAACCATAACCACTTCCTGTCTTTACCAGGCTACATGCTAACAACTTTAGCAAATAAAAAAGACAAGTTACGGATAAAGGATAAAAATATTAATATTTATTGTAAATCTGTTTTTTTATGTTTGCCTGTATTATCGTTTTATCGCCCAGCTTTAGTGTCGATATCTTTGATCATTGATAAATTTTACCCAAGAATGATCGATTCCTCTTCCACCTTATTTCTGTGATTTATTCTAGAGTAATTCATGATCTATAGTGTGAAAGTCTATGAAGAACTCTGTTTCATTTCTGGACTCGGTAACTCATGGTGTTGGTTCTGCTCAGGGCCCGGCCGGATCCGACGGACCTCCAGGGAAAAACGGCGGTTTGGGTCAGAGGGTAGGAGGAAAACCAAACATCCTGGTTCTGATTCCTATGATGCAAAACACTGACAGTCCAAAACGTTTCAGGGAGACCGAGGAGATTCTGGTCCGGAGGGTTTGATTGGTCCACAAGGACTTCCTGGAACCCCAGGACCCGTCGGTGCGCCGGGTTCTCCAGGGAAGAGAGGCGAGCCTGTAAGTCTTTCCCATTCAGCTCTAACATCATTTGTTGGAGCGCTTTGAGGGTTTGGTCTGGGTCAAAGGTTAACCACAGGTCTTTCTAATGACTTTAGGGCTCAAGAGGACCCCAAGGACCACCTGGAGCAGCTGGAAAACGAGGACTGGTGGTCCGTCTTAAAGCCGTGAAACAATAGAAATGATACATTTTGAGATGAACTGCAGCTACAAACTTTGTTTTTCCAATTCAGGGACCACAAGGGCCGAGAGGCGATAAGGGTGACCTGGGCGATCATGGAGAGAGAGGACAGAAAGGACACCGAGGATACACGGGTCTGCAGGGTCTTCCTGGACCTCCGGTACAGCCTCCTCCCACCTTTAAGAGTCCAGACATGAACAGGTTCCTCAGTAATGACAGATGCTGTCCAACTCAACATAACCTGATCAGGCATAACATTATGACCAGTGACTGTCCAGGTGACCCCTGTCCACTGAATCCCCAACAATGGGTACAAGAGAATCAAAACCGGGGCGTGTGAATGTTTGGGTCGTGTTCTAATAGGAAACCTTGGATTCCTTCATCTATATGGATTTTACTTTGATGCCTACCTAAGCATGACTACAGACCAGAACCAGCAGGAAGTGTCGGTTTGGGCTCCAGATTCCTCAGATCTTCAGATGTTTTCACACGTGACAGACCTGTCGACCCGGTTCTACTGGAACCAGAACTCCATCATCTGCTCCACCTCCAGCTGCTGTGGTTCTGAGTCAAACCAACCTGTTCCCCTCCTGGCCTGTGGGGGCGCTGCACCAAGAACCACTGAAGGAAACGACACAAAAACCTCTGAAGACACTGAGAGCAACTTCCTTCTTGACCAGATGGAAACAAAAATGGAGGATTTTTCAGATTTTAGCGGTTGGAGGATTTCTCCTTAGTCTTTGGCTAAACACTATGATCCATTTCTCTTGCTAGCTCTAGGCTAGCATGTTAGCTTTGGTTGTATTAACCTAGAATGCCCTGCGCTGTAGTCCACTTCCTAGTTTGGTCTCTGGTCCGCTTGGCGTTCACATATGCTTTGGAACCGAATCAGAGTTCACTTCAACTGAACAGAGCTTTATAGAAGGACCTTAGTTTGTTTCAGACTTTTATTATGCATTCACAGCTCCCCAAACAATCTGGACTTTCTAGATAAACAGAAAGTTTATCTATTGAAGTGGACTTTTGGGATGTACTGGACAAACAATTCCAACCCGCGACAACCTTCCACTGCCAAATACCACAGGTTACCATCTGCTGGAGGCAATGTCTCCATAAGGTCATAATGTTAGGCCTGATTGGCGTTTGTTCTTGAAGGAATGGAAAATACACTCTAACTCCACTTAGAAATGGGTGATATAAGATATTAATTTCAGGCTAACAAAGTGTGAACATTGAAGTATTTGTGCCTTTAGAGAGAAGCAGTGGTGACAGGAATCACAAAGCCAATTTTCTAAGATTGGATTATTTGCTAAGGTTTTAGATGAGAAGACACTGAGATCCTCAAAATGAGCTTCCATTTATCTGATTAATGGTGAAAAAAAGAGCAATTATGTGAGATTTCCTGCCTGAAAATCGTTCCTCATGTTTGTTATTAATCATTTTTTAGGGCACAACTGGAGAGCAAGGAGCTCCTGGGATAGTTGGACCGGGCGGCCCGAGGGTAAGCGCGGCGCTTACATCGGTTTTATGATGAAAACTTGCAACGCGGCCAGTTCAGTGCGGTGTTGTGGATCAGTGTGTATGATCTGTATAGCTTCACAGGAGCAGCAGATAAATCCTGATGTTTTTAATGAGGCCAAAAATCTGAATAATTAGCTGTAAATGTTAAACGGACATTAGCATAACAACATTAGCATTAGCATCAGTTCAGCGCAGACCATTGATTTCTTCTAATGTTGAGTTCTCCTTGAATCTGACTCAGGGTCCTCCCGGGCCCATCGGGCCTCCTGGAAAGGAGGGGTATATGGGTCAGCCGGGCCCGATGGGACCTCCAGGGACACGAGGACTCAGTGGAGAAATTGGGCCTCAGGTAATGATTTGAAAAACTTCATCTGAGAGTCACTGAAAGCTTTATTTAACTAGAATAAATAAAGCTGTGTGTGGAATCAACAGGGCCCTCCAGGAGAACCCGGACCCACCGGTCCTCCCGGTCCTCCAGGACCACCTGTGGCGGCTATGGACGATCTGTTCGGCGGCCCTCAGGATTACGACTCCGGGCCCCCTCCTCCTCCAGAGTTCAGCGAAGACGAAGCCCTCCCCAACAGCAACTCCTCCACCATCATCCCCGTGGACCCGGGTGTCCAGGCGACCTTAAAGGCCCTCAGCAGTCAGATCGACAGCATGAAGAGTCCGGACGGCAGCAGGAAGCACCCAGCCAGGACCTGCGACGACCTGAAGAGGTGCTACCCCATGAAGACGAGCGGTACGTCGCTTTACGGCCTGCAGCGCCTCAGGAAGGGAACTGTTTGGGTTGTGAAATAGCTTTTGGTGACTTTGTCTGCAGGTGAGTACTGGGTAGATCCAAACCAGGGCAGTTCAGAAGATGCCATCAAGGTTCACTGCAACATGGACACCGGAGAAACCTGCATCTCCGCCAACCCGGCCAGCATACCTCGCAAAGTGTGGTGGACCGCGTCCAGGAACAAACCCGTGTGGTTTGGAGCCGACATCAACGGCGGGACGCACGTGAGCCAGAACTTCTTCAGCATAACCCAAGGATCTTCATGGCACGGCGCTAACCTTTTCTCTGTGTTTCCAGTTTACCTATGGCAACAGGGATCAGCCGGCGAACTCCGTCACGGTGCAGATGACCTTCATCCGCCTGCTGTCCAAGGAGGCGTCGCAGACCGTCACCTACCACTGCAAGAACTCCGTGGGCTACAACGACGCCAAGGCGGGCAACCTGAAGAAAGCTGTGATCCTCAAAGGCTCCAACGACCTGGAGCTGAAAGCCGAGGGCAACAACCGCTTCAGATACACGGTGCTGGAGGACTCCTGCTCGGTACGGCTCATCGCCCCCAAACACCAACAGATACAAGACAGAGAAACAGAGGAAGATTGCCTGCTCCAAAACTATCCTAGATATGATAGAGAGAAACGGCTTCAGGAAACCAATTCAATAAATCCAGCAGTGGTTGACGCTAGTTAAACGTTAGCTGCTCTAACCCTGAAGCACTAATCATTAACTAATCGCTAATGATATATAACAGAAGCTAATGCTAATACAATAAAACCAACATAGTATTTAGCAAAAGCTAATGCTAAAGTAAGGAATTATTTGAAGGAAAAGTAATCATTTTCTGTTACTTCTACTGGTGTAAACACCCTGAGCGCTTCAGGCCGTCAGGAACTGATTTGGTTTCTCTGTTTTACAGCAAGCGTCCAGCAGCTGGGGCAAGACAGTGTTTGAGTACAGGACACAGAAAACAGCGAGACTTCCCATAGTGGATTTGGCCCCTGTGGACATTGGTGGCCCCAGTCAGGAGTTCGGCATCGACATCGGACCCGTGTGCTTCTTGTAAACTTCCTGAGACTGTTGGACTGACAGCTGACACGGTCAGAGTACTGAGGACTCTTCTGGCCCTGTGGCAGGATATTTATTGTGCCTTTCACCCACAACAAGACATCCAAGATTTCTAATTTTGTATGAATGTTTGGTTTTTAAGAAAAATAATTGGTAAAAAAAGAAAAACCTAAATCATTCCTTTGTCGTCTCGTGTTTGTTTGCTCAAAGCTTCATGCAGCGAATTTTACTCCACTAATTGGACACAAAGTAACTGAGAGCTGCTGTTCATAAGCCCGTGTCCCACTCTCATTGCTTTTATTATTATTATTATTGTTGTTACTGTTTTTAATGAGAACTCTGTTTTTATGTTTGAATTGAACACATTGTGGTGCTATGGAGGGGAAGGCAGCCCCGGATGATGAGTTCCCCGGATCGCCTCACGGCCAGGCGGGGGATCGGATCGCTCCGAGTTAGCTACCTCACCACCGACGCTCAGAAATCAGAAAACCACGTGGAAGTCTGTCCTCCCAGGTGCTGTTCTCCAAGTGATCTCTTCTCCCGGTGCAGAACTGCTTGGGGTGTAAATAAAGATGATGGAGGGACGTGTGAAGTGCTGTGTGGTGACTTTTGACCCAAATAAACGGTACAGCAACAGGTAGCGCAAATATCACCATCCAATGCACGCCGGTTCCTGATTTGCCGTATTCTGGACTTATAATGATGCTCTAGAAATCCTTCTTATATTCAGTTTTTTAGAATAACTGGCTGTCTGCTTTGTACTTTTTGCTTTGCAACAAATTAAACTGAATGCTTTTTAATCGCCCAAGTTTTTGTCAAATTAATGAAGGTCCTGTCAGGCTGGAGGCTGCGCTAATTTATTTTTTTTTAAAGGATCTTCTATCACCATTTCAGTCAACAGCATTTTTTATCCAAACATATGAATGATTCGAACTCCAAAACACACAAACATAATAAAACAAACGCCAAAGAAAACAGGAAATAGAAGCTGTAAACTCCAAACCACCAGGGGGCGTCGACTGCCGAATCATCTGGGAACCGACCTTCAAGAAAGACGGGATGAACAGAAGAAAGTTTGAGAATCTGTGCTAATCTTTGAGCAGCATTTTTACGTAACTATTATTACCAACTCCAGACTCCCCCTAGTGGTGAGGAGGAGTTTTGTTTAGTAAAGCGAGTATGCAGTGTTTCTGCAATTTGCAGCATTTTCTCTCCCGCTTCTATTTTCTGTGACAGCAGCATTTTTAATGTTGCATTTGCTTTTTTGTGTTTGGGTAAAGCCAGGTGATAAATCAATTTTACAGATTTATCAAATTTTCTGTTTCTGAAGATTTAAGTTTTGGATTTTTTTTTTCACCAATGCACTTTTGGGCTTCCATAATTGAGAGTAATGTTAACGTACCTAAGAACTACCATCTTGTTTGACAATCATTTTCTCTTTCCTTTTTAAACTTTGAATTCAGGCCAAGTCACAGAAGGAACGGCTGAAATAAAAAACATTTTCTAAAACATTTTCTGTTATTTGTAATTTTTTGCAAGGAAGAAAATTGTATTATTTCTGTATTCTATTAAAAATCTGGTTTAAAAAGTTTGAGATTATGTTTATGCATTTTGGAGTTTGCATCATTCATGTGTTTGATGCGTATTTGCGACTTTCGGCCACCGTGGAAAAGAGCTGGCAAGAGGAAGTTTTTCACACAGGAAGTGGAAAAGTTTGGATGTTTATACATAAGCCTGTCACAATAACGACTTCTTTTTTCTGAAGAAATTGTTCCAGAAACTGTTGCAATAAACAAAAATATTATTTTGAGATCATTTTCAACTGATAGCAAGAGTACATGGCATTAATCCAAATCCTCACAAATATAAAAAAAACAGCTTTAATTTCTAAAGAACATTCAAGACTGGAAAAAAAATTTTATATCCAAACTTTTGTAGAAAAAATAAACAACAAATCGATAATTGAGCATGTGATTAACTGATTAGTTGTTTTTTCTTTCTGCTGATAAGAAGAGGTTGCAGGTTTCAAATCTCATTTATGAATTAAAATTTACAACAGCTTGGAAAATTATTCACACCACTTTTTTTTTATTTTTTTTTACACATTTTGTCATATTAAAATGTAACATTTTTGGATTTTATGTGAGTTGAACCGCAGACCTACAGCCTGCTGAGCCGCATCTGTAATCAGCCCCTTTACTGCGATACCCACAAACAGACTTGCTAAAAAAGTCTTTAACAGCAACAAAAAGTCAACAATATAAATAAATCTCAAATGTGCAAAGCTGAGAAACGCTATAAACCAATGCTAGCTAGTCCACCTCCCGACTCGCCACCAGGGGGCGCATCTGAGTGAGACGGTTTTAGTGCTGAGTGAGGTAAACATCAACCAAGCTGGACTGGAACCAATAGGAAAATCGCATGCAGTACCACCATTCACCCCAACGAGGGCAGCACTGGGAAGGTTTGGGAAAAATGTTGCAGAATTAAATAAATTTACAGGAAAATACACAAATGTGTCCAGAAAGATAAAAATAGCACCTCTATTGGTCTAATTTAGACACTTTATTTTTAAAAAAGAAAGTTGATTCAGGGTTTAGTTGCACTTTAAAGATCATCCAATCAGCAAACAGAGTTTCTGTAAACTTAGTGAACAATCATGAAGAAACAGTTTCACTTTTGTCTTTGTTTTTGAAGGTTTTTATTAGATTTAGTTGTATTGTTTTACTGATATAAGTTACTTGTTTTTTTGGGGGGGGTTTTGTGCAAAGACCACCAAACTAAAAATAAAGCACAGCATCATCCAACAGGAGCAGTTTCATAAAGAGCGGCAGAAAAACAATGCTGGATCTCTACTGAAGTGATTGAATTTATGAATTTAACCCTAATCCTTCCAGTTAAACCAAAACTGGAAAAAATGTTTCTCAGTCGTTCTAGTTTATATATTGTAACTTGTTTCAAAGTTAAAGACAAGGTCAGAGTTTAGAAAGAGTTTGAATGCTGATAATCCATCCTGTGTGAAGAAGAGTCCTTAATTTATTTTAAAGTTTGTCACATAATTGACCTATTCACCACTACTAGTGATTTAAGAGTCTTTAAAAATGAAAAAGCCTAGAAACATATTTCATTTAGAGTTCAATATTGTGTTAAAGTTGAAGTTGTGCTGCCCTCTAGTGGAGGGATGAATGAATTCAGCTTCAGAGAGTTTTTATTAGACAGATTCTCGCAGTGAAATCAGGGCTGGAAATCAGCACCGCCACTGGCCAGATGCGGGTAAAATATGAAGTAGTGTGTAAATTAAAGCAACAATTTGAACAGAAAAAAAAGTTGCATTCAGTTTGAGCTTCTGTCCAGGGGAGGACTGACCGCCTGGAGTCCAGACTGATG
>CAEFZX010003621.1:0-49483 GCA_903066825.1 Alfaro cultratus
CTCCTGAGACGCCGGATGGTGGACCAGAATCGCCTCGAAGCCGTATGGAAGTCTTTCTCCATGGCCTCTCCGAACTCTTCCCACGCCCGAGTTTTTGCCTCGGCAACCACCCGAGCCGCTGATGGGTACCGCCGGTACCCATCAGCTGCTTCTGGAGTCCCACAGGCCAAAAAGGCCCAGTGGGACTCCTTCTTCAGCCTGACAGCATCCCTCACCGAAGGTGTCCACCAACGGGTTCGAGGGTTGCCACCGCGACAGGCACCGACAACCTTGCGGCCACAGCTCCGGTGAGCCGCCTCGACAATGGAGGCGCGGAACATGGTCCACTCAGACTCAATGTCCCCCACCTCCCCCGGAACGTGTTCAAAGTTCTGCCGGAGATGGGAGTTAAAGCTCGGCCACACAGGGGATTCCGCCAGATGTTCCCAGCAGACCCTCACAACTCGTTTGGGCCTGCCAGGTCTGACCGGCATCCTCCCCCACCACCGGGGGTTAATTAATAATAATTTTTTATTATAATTATTATTATTATATTTAAATATGGATTATTTTGAAAGACCTGATTATACTCTGCTCAGCCTACTGGTCACTAACCTGTGTTGGTGGTGTGTGAGACATGTTTGTGGTTGTCGTTCTGCATCAGAGTCCATGTCGTGGTCTTCAAGTTCGTCTGAATTGTCATCGTTGTCATCTGACTGCAGATCTTGCACCACTGACTGCAGCGGCCCAAGCACTGCATATCAAATACAATAACACACACGACAACTTTTCATTTATGAAATCATTGAAAGAGAGAAATGAAAGGCAGTAATAAAAGTAGGATGTTGGATGTGGTGCTGGTTCCTATTGAAACTGGCCATTTTCTGGCAACTACCCTCTCTCTGTCCTGATTAGAAAGGGCTTGTTCTGCTATAGGGCTGGTTATACATTGATTTGATCAAATTTTCTGTTTATTAAAATTTTATTCTTGGAAAATCTGGATCTCTTTTTTTCTCACCAATGCACTCCTTGGTTTTCTGTAGATCAGAGCGATGTCAGCCCACCAATCTCAGTTGTTTCCTGTCTGATGTTCTCCGTTTCCAACATTATTCTGGAAAGTTTTTGTTTCTTTTTCTCCCCTAAAGTTGCTTTAATCATTAAAGCTAGGCTTACTGTATCTGCAGAATTTCAGTTGCAGATTTTTTGTGAACTGGCACCTTGTAAATAAAATGGACTGAACTGCAGATTTTGTTTGTGTGTAAACTCCTGTAAACAGCAGCAAGAGGGGAGTAATTCATGTGTACTACCTTGACGTTTGTGGTGTGAGGGAGCAAAGCCTGAACTGGAGCTGGAACTGGCTGGACTGGTCTGTTCAGACTGAGAAAAAGAACACAAAGAAACCACTTAGAGAAAATACACCTGGTTTGTTCAAAAAATTGTTACCACCACCCACCAACACATCTGCTGACTCTAGTTGCAACTTTTACATTGGGAGATTTCTTCTCATTGACTGGTTAACTACAAACAATGAAAAACTAGTCTTTTTGAGACACTACATCATGATAGCCATATGGAAAACAACAGTCCTGCTTTTCGATGCATCACTGAAAACACATCATCCACAACAGCCGTACAGTGTAATGGATGTTCAACATCTCAGAATCAGACTCGATTTCAAGTTGTGAGATCTCTGCTGGTGACTATTCAGAACCCCATAAGTAAGAATTATGATTTACTGTAGAGTGAATAAGGAGTGGTGTGACAACTTTTGGTGATTTGTCAAAAATCTGGAAGGTGCATTTTTGTACAACCTGCAGTTAATGTTTTGTTTAGAATAATGTATCATAATCCAATCTGGAAACGTGATGCATGAATAACATTTTCCAGCAATGTTCTGGATTAGCAGCAGCTGGAGAATTGATTTTTTAGTCAGACCTGAAAAGACACTGTTGCTGAGACATTAGTCCTCTAATCCTGGAAATATTCTTCAGGTAATATAAGGCTGACTTTGTAACTGTCTTTATGTGACTCTGAAGGTTCAGGTCAGAGTTCACTACTACACCCAGATTTCAAGTCGGATCACTAGTTGTTAACTGTAGAAATGTGTGTCATCTGCATAGTTAAGGTAGCTAATCTTAGCTCCTATTATAGCCTGAGCTAATGGGAGAAATAGGGGGGCTCCTAGGATTGAACCTTGGCGTACCCCACATGTGACTTCTGTATGCTTCGATGAGAAGTTTCCTATTAAAATAAAGAAATCTCTGTTCCTTATGCAAGATTCAAACCAGTTGAGTACTGGACCGGAGCGTCCAACCCAACTCTTCAGTCCTTTCAATAATATGTCATGGTGAACATTGTTAAGTGCTGCACTGAGGTCCAAGAGAAACAGCACTGTGGTTCTTCCACAGTCTATGTTTATATGAATGTCCTTAAACACTTTGACAAGGGCAGTCACAGTACTGTGGTGAGCAGAGAAACCAGACTGAAGGACATCAAAGCGGTTGGTTATCGTAAGGAAGCCATTTAACTGTTAAAACACTGCATTTTCAATAATTTTGCTGATGAATGGAATGTTGGAGACTGGCCGGTAATTTTGCAGGAGTGATTTGTCTAGATTGCTTTTTTTTTTTTTTTTTTTAAATCAGTGGTTTGATAACTGCCGTTTTTAAAGCCTGGGGGGAAACCCCTGATGAGAGCGATGAGTTTACTATTTAGAGCCTTAAGGAACTCCGGGCTAATCTCATCCAGCCCAGGAGCTTTTAACCACCTCAGCGATATCAGCACCAGAGATTGGGGAGCCTGGTCCAAAGTCCCTAGACTCTGCTTCCTCAATGGTGGTATTCTGTATTTTCCATTTTATATCACAAACAAGTAAGTGTTACTGTCAGTTGTTATGAAAATGCTGTATATATCAAAACAACTTCAAAGACATTTTCTTGTCTTCATGGCTATGTCTGACGCCTTGAAATTGGCCTTTGTCTCTTTAAGAAGCTTCTACCCTTTCCCACACTCCACCTTCAGGATGTCATCTCAACATTTCTGAATTAAGCCGTTTAAAATTATTCTTAGAAGTATTGGACTTAATAGTAGTTTGTATGATGAGCTCAGAAGATGCACAGTTCCACCAGGTGATTTCTCATTGTTGCTGCGTCTAGTCTGGAAGAGCTGAGTGGGGGAAAAGTGCTCTGTGAGGTGGAAGCTCGGCTGGAGACTGCAGCTTCAAGAAGGAGATTTATGGAAAAAGGGGCGCTTTGTGAGCACAAGTGATTAGGCATCCCAAATGGTTGCCACAGGAGATTAGAGGATTTCTCAAACACGCATGAAAGAATCAAAGCAAAACTTGTGATATGTTTTTGATGAGGAATAATATTATAACATGATACAGCACTAAAAAAAGTCAATTTTACATAATACTCAATGCCGTTCTGACTCATAGGCCTTCCATTATATGAGGGAGTGAGAAACAACCTTTCTTCATCAAGTTAACTTGATTTTATACGAGAAGGAACACCTTCCTTTAGAACTGGTCTATACTAATATTAAACACACTAATTACCCAGTTGCTATTTATCTTCCAATAGCAACAGTAACATGTTGCTTCTGTCTCTATATTGTTGTCTCTCCTCTTTGTGTCTGACAGAATGCCATCATCACACACTAAGCTTGGGTTGATAACTGTTCAAAGCATTTTAAAGTTACGTTTTCTGAGCTAAAAATATATATCACATCATTCCTACAGGATAAGTCATTTTAATAAGATGCAGAGAAAGAGTCACTTGGTGCTAAACAATAGCAGACTGTTTTAACATTTAATAGCCAGAGTAAAACATGTGAATAAATAGATCAATTATTCCACATTAAAAACACAAACATATTTGAACTATCGTGGCCATTTTTTTCTCAGGACAAATCAGGAACATTCCATTTCCATTTCTATTGAGTTAAATTGAGGCTATTAGATCATGTCACACATTTTTGTTAAAACTTTTTGTGCAAATACCATGCTATTTTTTATACTTATTTTTTTTAAACTATGTTTATTAGGTATTTTGATTATTCATACAAAGAAGGAAAAAGGAACAATAACAACAAGAGGACAAAGCTTATACAGCATCAATACAGATATCAAATCTGGAGTCAAGTACATAATACTATAAAAGCTATATACTTATTTTTTAAAAGTCAACCATACTGAAGTGGTATCAAGCCTCCAATTTTTCAAATAGATTTGGATCCAAGTGTGCAAACTCTAATTTATGTGGGAGTGTCACTGTAAACCACAGCTGTCCAAGAAGACAAAGCAAACAGTAACAACCTCCAGCAGAAACATGAGAGAAAAAAAGCACAGTGAGGATAAAAAGCTTCAGTGGTCATTACCTCCTGACAACAAACGACACACAGCTGGTCTGTTGGTTTATGGGATAGCTTCTTCAATGTGCCATAAATCTTAGTACCACTCCTTTTAGGGCTTTTGTCCTGCTCCACTCCGGCCCATTAAAGGGGTTCTCCTTGCAGACTATAAAAAGTTGAATATCAGTCTGCTGAGATGAATCAGGCCTCTTCTCTCAGTGACGGCAACAAGTTGGATATTTAAAAAGAAATGCAATTGTATCATATGCGTATATAAAAAAATAGGGAAAAAGGTCAGTATATTTTGTCATTCACCTCAGAACACAGAAACTCATCATATATGTATTTTTTATGAAATACTTTAAGCTTTCATTGCTTATAATTTTGATGATTACTGGATACAGAAAACGAAAAACCAAAATTCAGTGTTTCAGAAAATTAGAATATTGTAAACAAAAAGGCAAATGAAAAGAAAGTCGTATGGAAGAAAAGGTGCCCTAAGCAATGGAGATTGAGAAATTATTTTAAGGAATAAAGGAAGTGTCACAAGGAGTGGGCTGCTTTTTCCTTCCACTCAACTTTCCACGTACTTGAATTTTTTTACAATATTCAAATTTTCTGAAACACAGAATTTTGTGTTTTCATTATTTGTATGTAAATACGGTGGTTTCCCAGCCAAAAAGGGAGACTTGACAGGTATGCCAAAAAGAGACATAAAGTCTCTCAGACGGAGGCAGAACTCATAAAACTGCAAAGGTATTGGGGTGTGATCACAGAACTATCTAATCTTTCCTAGCAAATAGTCAACAGGGTTCAGTAAACATGTTGAGAAAAAAAAGATGCAAATTAACTGCCAAGTATTTGAGAACAATCATGAGTAAAGCCATCAGGAAGTCTGCACCTTCCAGTTTTGTCATATTCCACAACAACTATCTCCCTGTAGTACCTAGAAGTACCAGATATTCAGAGCTCAGAGACAAAGCCAAGATCAGGAAGGCTGAGACTCGACCACCACTGAATCAGATTTCAGCTGAAGCCTCAAGACTGGGTAGAGAAATATCTGAAGACAGAATTTTCAAAGGTTTTATGAATGAAACAAGAATGACTCTTGACAGACCAGATAGATGGTCCAGTGGGTGCATCAGTAACAGGCACAGAGCTCCACTTCCAGTCAGACGCCAGCAAGGTGGTGGTAGGGTACTGGTCTGGGCTGGTCTGTGACCTCAGCACCAATCTCTGGTGACCTCTGGTGAGATTGGTGACCTCAGCACCAATCTCTGGTGCTGAGATCACCAAAGATTCATTATTTTCCATCTCAAGATTATGAAGCATTTTATGCTGCATTAAACAACAAGTTCCATCAAATATATTACAAACACAGAGAACATGAATGGCTTTTTGCAAACAAAAGTTTGTTGATAAATTTCTCATAAACTGTGCAGCTCTATCTGATTCCTTTTAGAAGTCTGATAACAACTTACCTTCACGTATAAATACTTGAACTATAGACTGATTATGAGACATGAGTCCCAGACCTCAAGGCTTGTGCTAGTAGAGTGTAAAACTAAGTCAGGTCTGATGTGTTTGTTTTACTGACTTTCAGACTTGAACTCAATATGTGACATGTGAAACGTAAAAAGTTTTCTTAAAAAGAATGTTAAAAGACTTTAAAAATGTAAATAAAAAAGATTAAATATTTTCATTTTTGTGTATTTCTACTTTCTCTTACCAGATATTTGTCATGTTACTTCCAAAACCATCTATGAAAAAAATAGAATTCCACCAAATTAATCTGCAAGTTGATAACCATCTAAAAATTAAATGTGACCAGATCAAAACTGTGGAATATGAAGTCTCCAAAATCCATCCAACACCAATTCACCCAGCATGTAAATCTCTTTGACTCCTCCACTCTGCTTTATAAAAACTGTAGGCGATATCACCAGGTCCACTCCCACATGCAGGGTGCTCTAAACATGATTTTCATGCAAGACACTCTGCTTTCCCTTGTCATCATCACCAACTCCACATTTCCTCTCATTTTTCAGGCACACTGCTCAGAGGAAAAGGCAGAGATCACACAAGTAAATGAGAGCAGCGGTCTGTTGGCTTGGTGTTCGGCCACCGGGGTTGGTTGCTTGGGTAGAATCAAACACCTGGCATTTGTCACCCTATATCCCCTTTTACAACTCTTACCATACCCATTCCCTGTATGATAAAAGTTGAAAGGCTTTGTCCATACAGCACAGACAAAGAAACACTAGTTCGGATCATACTTGTTAATAACACCCCTGCCAGAGTAAGTGGCTTCTCCACAGAAGCATGCACAAATGACACCCCTCTCCCCCTTTTACACAAACTTTTAAAAATAGAAATAAAAACAGCAATGCATTAAAGAAAACTATTCAAAGCAGTGGGATTCAGACTTTCACCACACATACTCACCCTTTTCCCTCTCTCACAAAGATTAAAGTCAAACTCTGCCATTCATGGCAGCATCTCTTTTTTTCTCCTCAGGTGTTGTAAAACCATAAATTTTTCTTGTCTGCTATTTGGCTTTATTACCGCCTTTCTTTATGGGGAGGTTCTCCACCAAATGTGTGTGGACCAGGCAACCCAGTCAAATGTCTCTACTAATGAAAAGAGCCACTCTAGGGAAGTTTTCCCTGCAGTGGCACTTACAGGAAGCTTTCTTTTCTGTAAGTGCAGAGGAACTGTACAAAAATAAGCAGTGTTCCTACATTTTAAGCATTGGTGGGGTGAAATTATGCTGTTTTGGTCATAAAGGCAACTGCACAATGCATCTTCTAACTATTCTTCACAGCTTTGATCATTTCCTGTTGGCCACACATACAGCTGAACTCCTACCTCAGTTTATTACGTGTCCACCCCTTCACCCAGCCCCCAACAGCTTGCCAGACCACCATTAAAGACTCTCTTCCTGCTGGTTCTTTGATTTTATGGTACTCCACACCAAGGAAGGACTGGCCACCAACATTTCCCCCTTCTGAAGTTTCACTGGAAATGGATGGTGTTTCCCACAAGACACACCAATAACATTTACCTGTTAACTCATTTGCTTCTTAAAACTCTTACACCAAAGAATGGTAATGTGCTCAACTTACATCTGACTTGGTCTGATCTTCCATATCAGAGTCGTTGGGGTCCACCAACTCCTGGAACGGTGGAAGCCTGGACACTTTCTTGCGCTCTGCTTCATCCAGTTCTGGGCGTAGTCTAGTTGTTGCCATCCGCAATTTTTTCTTGTCGGAATAATGAGAGTCTGAACCTGATGTCTGCTTTACCGATAATTCCAGATACCCCTTTCTGCGTTTTTTGTTCATAAGATCATCACTGTCCAAAACAGAGAGGCGCTTGTTTAAGCCTGATCTATGGGTCAGTCCCTCACTTCGATGCTCCTTGGACAAAGACTTGGGTTCCTTAAAACCCATCTTAGGATTGCTATCTCTCAGTGGCTGATTCTCTTTGGGTTTCCTTGAAGATTCTTTGGGGACTTTTGAGGATTCCCAGCCAGAGTCTCTAAAGGCACTTTTGGGCTCTTTCAAGTTTTTTAAAGGCTTGTCTTTGTGGTCCTTGGAGGGTTTGTGGAGTTTGGAAAAGTTGCTGCTGTTAGTGCTAGTGGTTGTGGCTGTTGTGAGGAGGTCAGTTTTACCTCCTTTGAAGCAATCCTACAGATAAAAAAAACAAACAAAAAAAACATCTTCAATAAACATGAAGGAAAATTAAGAAACTAAGATGCTTCTTGTTGCAAATTTGGCTTCTGGGAATCTCCTAAATTTTTCTGCTCAGTAAACTGTTCACTGTATTTGGATCAGGTTACAGAAATTTCTACCACCTATTTTCATCTAAAAAAGCAAACATTTTAAACTAATCAGTTCTTAGCAAGGCTACCCATCTCTGAACTTCCTGTTATGGCTAAAGTTCTCAAAAGGGTTGTGACACACTATAGTTCAGATGACAAACATCTTGGACAAATTTTAATCTGGTTTTTGTTGACTAAGAGTCCTAAATGAGTTACTCAAAAGAATCTGCACTTTTAGGTGAACCAGATTTAGATTATCTCTGACCTCTGACACTTTGGATTATTCAGTACTGCACCAAAAAATTATTTTCCTGGGCACATATATCTGGTTTGGCTTGCTTCTTATTTTTTGTTCAGAAGTATTTATGCAGCTCAATCAAATCTTAAATCATCTTTAGGCCTTGTATACATGTAGTCGGCTCTTCATAAAAATCAATTATCTCCACTATATTGTATAAACAAATAATACAGGATCAGTTTCAGAAAAGTTTTTATCTACATGAAGTTTTTATCCTCACAAATAGCACTGTTTTATACATGACAAATCTATAGGGGGATAAAGGTTTTAGCTTTATGCTAAATCAGCAATCAGATTGCTTCAAAACAACCATGATTTCCTGCTTCGAAATACACATGGCACCAGGACGCCGTTACAGAAGATGAACTACTTTTAAATAACAGAATGTTAAAGTGATGGTGATTAGGAATCATATCAAACCATGTATGTGGATATATTGATGCATTATTTGTTGCGCGGGTCCCTAGATATGTTTTCCAATGTACACATGAAAAAACACAAATACAAATTTTTTTCAAATCTCCATTTTGGTTTTTATAAATTATTTATTTTTAGTGATAATAAACTGATTTTTTGTGTGGATGAAAGGCCAAAATGCATAAAAATTTGCTTTCCCAGACATCCAGCTTTGTGTGGAGTAGCTCTTACTGTTTAGCATATTGTTCTATTGGGTTCTGTTGTGTATTTGATGTCTTGAGGTACCTTCAAGTGCCCCAATAGAACATTTTTAATGTCTTTGGGTATTTGTTTTTCAATACTGAATACAGTATGGCTGTATGTCGTCAGGAACCTGGGCTTAATGGACGGTATCTTGTTGAATCACTGCTACAAACTGAAAGTGATGGTGCAAATGATATTTCAAAATGCTTAACATGACATTCTATACAACCTTGGTTTTGTCTAAGGTTGTCTACTTTTATATGTGGAATCTTTCATTTTCAGGGAATGTTTTGAGATGGTCCTTCCACTTTAAGAATATTCAAAAGCTGGTGTTAAATTCTCATCATGACATGGATGATCCTTAACACAATCCTTGGACTATATAAGAAAAATATTTGCTGAAAATTTGAATGATATTGATTCTGATTTACATACATTTTCTTAACACCTTTCCTTTTTTACAATTACAAATGTCTCAATCACTCTCCTTAAGCTTTAGTATCTATGCCACTAAAGATATACATCATACCTGGGTCTTAAGGGCAGGGATGACTCCATCAAACCTGTCAAATATATTATTGACATGCATAGCATGTCAATAATATATATTTAAATATATTTAAATATTGTACCTAATATGGTACACAGTGCAGTGACAAATAGAATATGTCTCTACTTGGCACCTAGCTGGAAGGTGAACAATGTATGGCTTTCAAGCAAAAACAACAAAGATAGTCATGGTTTGTGTACACAAACATATATCCTTTGTGTTTTCTTTGTGTGTACTCTCTGTATTCTGTGAGCCATGTTGATTCCATGCACACGGTCCATGGGTGATTGAGATTTCACAGCCATGCATACTGATTGCCTACATTTCACAAGACAAATTTCTTCATTTCCCACAATTCGAATGGATCAACATGTTTGGTGAGCTAGTTGGGCACCTAGCTTCACAAAGTCTAGGATGATATGGTTAATTTGTTATGCTTTCCTTGGTGCTTGATAACTTTAGAAGGACATTTTGAAGAGTACTATCCACACCCCAAGCATGGAGGTGGAACCAAAATACTTTGGAGGTGTTTGCAGTGAATGATATAGGCAACCTAATCAAAGTAAGTAGCATCATGATTATGAACAAAGAAGATAATATCAAGATTGTCAAAATTTGCAGAAACACTTCAGCTTGGGTAACACTGGAAATTTCAGTAACTCAAAACTCAAAGCTAAATGGCATTAAAAAAAAACTAGTTATCACACAAACACAATATGTTTAATATTATTAAAGCTTTGAAGGTGTGACTGTGGTTGGGCCACAGTCAGAACAGTCTTCAGCTGGTGGGAGCTAAAGATTGGGGTGATGGCAAAGAGCCCATCTAACCTCAAAGATTAGAGCTCATCACAATGGCTGAATAGTTAAAGATTCCAGGGGAGACATGCTAAAAGCTTGTCAATAATTTATAAGAAGCATTTGGAAAAACCTCAACTGGCACTTTCATGCCAGTTGAGGTTTTTCCATTGATTATTGAGAAGGGTATGAATAATGTTAGATATTAAATGTAAGCTAACTTTGTTTTTTCTTTCAAAATGATAGCCCTTGTACAATCGGAAGTAAACTTCTTGGCTGAAAGAAAACAACTTTAAATCTACAGTAAGTCTGTCATTAAATTGTCATCAGTTTTGATCATAACTGTATATTGGTGTCATAATATTTTGGCATTAAGAATCTTTGGGGGAAAAAAAGCATATAATTTAGGACATGAAAACTTTCTAAGAAAAAATACAAAATAACCCTAACTCAGCCCACAAAGTCCAAAAAGAAAGTGCAAAAAGAAAACCAAAGCCCAAAATTATTCAGACACAAGGAAGTAGGAAATCCCTCCTTAGGTCAGCGGGCAAACGTAATGAGGGGCTGATGTTTGGACGAACTTCCACAACTGTGATCATACAGAGTTTCCAATAAAAGAGCTGTAAATATAGCTGAATGTTGAGAAAACAAAATGCAGATACTTTTTGTCATTCAGTGTTTAAATCAGATGTCTAACAAAACCCACCGCCAAAGAACAACTGTCTGGATGACTTACTTTGTACTAAAAGGAATTGAATCTATCTGAAGAACAAAGTTAGCAAAAACCTGGTGGCCAGGTCAGTAAAAGATTAACCCTGTGCCTTTCATACAAGAGAAAACATACATGCCGCCCTGCAGTTTGGCATTACCATCTGTGAAAAAAGCACCATTCTTGAGAGAATCAAACGGGTCTCTTCAGTAGTTATCAGTGAGAGCAAACTCACAATTTCTTTTGAGCAGAGCTGTTCATTGGGATGAGGGAGTCTTTTCAACAACTAGACTTTAAAAGTGAAGAAAGAGGCAATGAGGAGAAAGGAGGAAATGCAGTGGTTCCAATGACAGGGGCCATTTGTCCTCGGGTCTAACCTCCAGCCCTGTTGTCTATATTTCACCAATGCAGTAAACCCATTAAAGTCGTCTAGACGATGGGTTGTGTTACAGCCCTGCCCAACCACCACTAAGACCTTTCATTTTGTGTATGGTGACCCCAGGGGCCCTCAGTAGAACCCATTCAGAACTTCAGTGCACTCCTGCACTGCAGTTAACCTGCTTCCTCTCCTCGGCTGCCTGACATCAATAAGCTCTGGCAACAGCACTTGGCGTCCCTTGGCTACCAATATTAAAGAGATGAGTAGAGTGACCCTATACAAATCCCATGACAAAGGGGGTTTTCACACCTTGTGCTCTGGTAAACTGGGTTCGATTGGAGACCAAAATTGCAACGTTTGTTACATTTTCAGCTGGTGTAGTTCGCTTTCACACTGCACTGTCAAAACGACCCAGCCTAACTGAAAAATTTGTCACCCCGTCCCTCGCCTGTGGTGGTGCTGCACCAAGAACTACAGAAGGGAATGGGAACAAAACCTCTGAAGAAAACAAATACAAATTCCTTCTTCACAACATGTAAACAAAAATGGAGTGGTGTCAGATTTCTCCATAACTATCATGTTATAAAGTTAATAGTGTATCAAAAACATACCTGGAGTGATGACTTGATTATTTCATGCATTTTTGAGATAGCCTTTGATCTCCATGGCAACCATTTAGCTGCGCAAAACACCTTGGTGGACCTAGTGCCACCTTGAAGGCCCAGCTGCTTCTCTGAGCTGCAGCTTCCAAGCCTCAGTGATTCCACCTCACAGAGCAACCCTCCCTCATGACTACCCCACTCTGCTCCTTCAGACTAGCCAGCAGCAATTGACAAACACCTGGTAGAACTGCACATATACTGAGCTATGTCTTAGTTCACCACTGGTAAAAACATTGTTATAGTGTTAATAGAGGAGTGATGTTGTGATGACTTCCTAAAGGCCCAATTTTATTAGACGCCCAATTTCAAGGCATTCAATTGCAAAGTAAAAGTTTCTTTAATTTATATTTGATTTGTACAGCATTTTTATAACAACTATGTGCCTGGAAAATACTTAATACTGCCCAAATACATAAAGTTTAAAGTCTTTAAAGATGAAACGATATGAGCGCAGGGCAAACAGCATTAGAGAAAACCATTCAGTGATGTAGTGCACCTGGAATAGTCACCTTTGAAGTGTGGAAGCTCTTGCTTCTCTTTGGATCGGAGGACAAAGACGTTAGTGAGTTGTTGGGAAGTGTTGGCAGCTTGAGGTGCTGGCTGAACAGAAAGGTTGATCCTTCCTGCATTACCATCACCTGCCAGAGGAAAAGATAACTGAATATTTTGGCTGTGAAGTATGACTTGGAGAGACTCTCCTCATTTATCTGTTCAGATAATATTTGACTTAAATATGTAAATGTTTGAGTAAATGTCTTGATTATACCTGAATTTATTCTTTACTCATAATTTTATGTTTGCACAAAAGTTCTACACAGATATGAAATAAAACAAAAAGCTAGGAGGTAATTTTATATATATATAAGTGACGTGCGGTCAGGGGAGGCTCTGCCTCACCTGTCATCACGGAAAAATAATATAATGATAAAATTATTTATATTTCTATATTCACCCTATTTTTAAAGTACATATTTTTCATTCAGCTTAACCAATTCCGATTATTTTTTCTTCAGAATTGCTGAATTTTTGCATTTTCCCATTCAAATCCTCGGAAGCGGAGCTGGTGAGGCAGCAACGAGCTGAGAATCACCTTTGATTGCGCAACCTCTCACTAACTGATCTGGCAGTTAGTGAGAGATTAGTCCCATAGAATGAACATGCTCCCATTCTATGAGAGCATGTTCCTCCTGTCTTTACGTTGCCAATAAAATGGCTAAAAAACATTTAATGTATGAACTGATTTTCCATAACTTAGCTTATGTATGTAATGTACAGTGTTTTGTGTCACCAAGTGTGTGTGTAGCGTGTTTCGTGTGCTGAGGAGCGATCAGAAATGGCAGAGAACAGATTCGAGGTGAGGCAGGCAGTTTTCTTGCCTCATGGCAGGGGGCGCTCATGAACCCAGACATTGTGACTCCACAACTGCAGAGTAAGAGACAGTAACAGCGAGCTACTGTTATCGCTGCATATACAGTCAAGTGCAGTGATATATTTATAGTTTTCTCCTCTTGTCTTACAGCAATGTAAGAAAGTCACAAGTCACAACAGTATTGCTTTATTAAATTTTGAAGATCAACTGCTAACATACCTGTCAGGATAAAAACAATGTGTCAAGACACAAAAAATGTTTAGTAACAATCCATTACAGTATTCCTTCTGATTAGTTGCTTATGTATTGCCCCACCCTCTCCTCCCTTCCTCTCACTTTTCTTACTTTTGATTCTTCTGAACCTCGCTTGTGAGGATCCCGTGTCTGTAAACATAGAAATAAAATTTCACAAACGTGTAAGAAATACTTTGGTTACAGGAATTAATATTAACTGATCACTGACAAACAAAAAAGATAAAACAATGTGAGTGTTATCCATTTGGAGCAAAGTTAAATAAAGGAATGGCCTTTTTATATAAACTCTACCCAACATAGTAACTTTTACATGAAGAGTAAAAGGTGCATAATAATTAGTGTGCATAATAATTCTGCACATTAATAGTTGCCCAATATTCGTGCATATGCAGATATTGTCCTAAGAAACCCAAAATCTCATTTTTACTTTGTTAAATATTCAGGTTTGAGAGATCATTAACATTTTGGATTGACAGAAAGACCTGTAGTTGTTCAACAATGAAATGAATCCTTAAAATTACAACTAGCGTAATTATTGTGCACATAGTTTATATGCAAAGGAGAAAATTCCATGAAATTTACAGTAAAATTTAACATAAAGTGTGGCGATAGAACCAGTAGAGTTTACTGAATAATTCGTAATATTGTGGTTGAAATAGCATGGCTAAAATGTATTTAATAGTCACATTAATAGCAATAGTATTACAATAATGTCCCTTATTAGGCGCATATGTCTATGGAAGGTTTTTAATGTGTTCAATCTGCAGCAGCAATAAGTGGCAATGAACATCAAATGAGTGGTTTTCATCATTAAATGAACTTTTAAGACCCACAGAAATCAAACTAAAATGTATATGTTTAGATATCAGTTTGGTTTGTAATCATAGAGTCCTGTGGTCAGTGTCACAGCTCTAATCCATGCTACAACACTTTTTCAAAAATGTAAGGCTCTAAATAAAAACAACTTTAATGAGTAAACCCACTTCATAAAATTCTTCAGAAACATCAGGGTTTCCCCAAGTGTATTGTAATGCGGCTGCCATGTTTAATTAGGCCCCCCGCCAGGCTAAGTAATGCTTGAATTTAATTTTAGAAACATTTATAATTGGGGGGAAAAAATAAAAAAATAAAAAAATAAAAATTGCTTTTTTTTATCATAAAGGCGGATTGTAAGAGTCTCCGTTGTTCTGAGAGTTTCACTTGCAGAGCACATTTATTTCTAAAAGATTTATAGGTTTATACTTTATGAATTTAAAGCCGGCAGCGCTCAGCCATATGACACAGCTGGCGCCTCTGCACGTTGCCTCCTGCGCTGTTGCTGTTTTTTTTCTGCAGTTACCTCAGCGCGGATCGCACGCGCCTCCTATTACTCAAACTGGACACAAGCTGACCTGTCTGAATATTTACATCATCCCCCTGTAAGGAATTATGATTCTATGGAAAACTCTATACCAAGGTAAGAGCTTAAAACGAACCGCGTTAGCACTGGTTGCACAGCTCTACGTGAACCACCGGAATAACTTGTAGTCGCACTTTCAGAGGTGCGCGTTGAGTGAATGGTGAGAATGATTTATATTTGTTAACAAAACATTATGCGGCATATACATCTCAACACGATGCCCAACGCGTGGCTCTGTGTTCCCTGTAAAGTTTATGTACGGTCCTAGTTGGCTGGTGCATTAGTTAGTGCCAGTGCACTTGCGCATCTCTATGCGCAGTCCAGTGGATTTAACTCATCATGCAGGGCCGGTCCTAGGCTGCATGAGGGCTTGAGCAGAATTTGACTTAGGGGCTCCTTTTGTTGCTAAAAACATCAGCACCTCTAACAGCTTCTGTGTTAGATTTAGTGAAATCTGGGAGAAGGGAGTAGTTTAATTGGCCAACCTAGAAACAATAAATTATAATTGCAGTTTACTAATTTGTATTTGTGAACAGAGTTCATACTCAAAGATTAAACTCACAGCATCAGATTGTTGTTATGGTAAAACAATCTAACTATGAATATTGCTCTTTGAACTTTTACAAAGTAAACTTGCCAGCTCCTTAAAATCTTACATTTAAATGTTAAACAATTTAAAATATTTTAATTTATGTATGCTGAAACCATTACATTTAATTCAGCAGCATTGATCATTCAAATAAACAAATGTTACATTTATGTATTTGTGGTCTGTGTTAAAATATTAGCATTTATGGGTCCCTTAAAATCCTGGTGGGCCTTATGGAGCTGCTGACTTAATTTGGATTAAACAGAAGTGCAAATAATTGGTATTCATTTTAATTGTATTTTTGATTAGTTATTTTTAAGACTAGTTGTGGGTTTAAATAGCATCTCACTGACAATATTTTCCAATAACATGTAATTACCCAGTAATAGTTTTACTTTTTCTGTCTACTTAACATCTTTTAATACAAAAACATGGTGGACCGCCGGTAAGCCGCCTCGGTGCCCCGACCACCGGGCTTAGCATGTTTTCTGGGGAAAATCCTGAACATTGATTTATTGTAGTGGCTCTCAATACAAGTTATGTGTTATTTAAATTATAACTTTTTAAGTTGCTTTATTTTAAACCTTTTTTGGTTTATAACCCGAGAACCTACAATAGGTAGAAATAATAAATATATAGGAAGTATCATAACTTAAACTCAACATTCAAAGCACCAAGGTTTTTCTAGAAAAATATTCAGATTTGCTACACCAATTGATGATGGCAGAAGAGATTACACTCTCTGTAATAGGCTTGTAGAAGATACTGTATGTAACACTAACAGCAGTTGTTTGTTTTATTTTACACTGATCAGATTGGCCAATTTGAATCAATCTTACTGGTTGATATCTCACTGGATCCATTAAGTTTAGTTATAGGGTAACCTTCATAAAATTTAGCCTATAACTAAATTTTATGAAGCGTCAAAGTAAAGAGAGGTTGAAACATTTATGGTTTCAGAACCGTTTACATTTATTGTATGTTCCTGCAGTTTAAAGCCATGTTAGTTCTGTTATTTGGTTTTCCTCAGTTGTCTCTAAAAAGAGGCATTGATGACAGCTGTATTCACACTTAGGTGTTTTTTTTTAAACTTAAGATAAATTCTTAAGGTGCTGATAGTGTGATCTGGAACCAAACTGTTGTTTGTTTTGTCTACTTTTTCTTAGTTAGCTCCTTTTTAATATGTCTCCAACAATTTTAGGTCTATTACTCTTAGCTGTATGACTAACTGATTGATCACAATTGTCAATAATTATTAATATCTGAGAAAAGTGAATCCTTAAATGTGGAATAAGACAAACAGTGTCTCCATCACACTCTCACCCCTCCTGCCTTCAGCAGCTTCCTTCGAAAGTCTTCTGTTGGGTTGTTGAATGTCAGCTTTTCACAGCGGAGATGATTGACAGGCGGATGACCCTCAAGGTGGAGAAACAGGTCATAATCAAAGCGAACTTTCTTCGGTTCTTCCTAAGAAAAGTGCCAGCCACCAATATCAGGGGAAAGACAAAGGAAATAGCTTAATATTGCTGATGCAGCAGCCGAGAAACATCACTATATGCATTACTTCTTGCATATATTCAGTGAGATCACCTTGGATAATGATTTTCATTTTGATTATTTTCTTCAGTTGCAGGTTTTGGTAAATCAGATTTCCTATTTGAAGTCTTTCAAGTAACTTCCTTTAATTTCTGAGTAACACTGGCTAGTGGGTAATATAGCTCACTGTGAAAAGTCACATTTGTTCAAGAATGATGTCAACCTTCTGACAGATGAACAGTTTACCAACAAGATGGCATGGAGATATAGAAAATCTAAAACAATCACTGTTTTTATTATTCTGAATCTGTATTTTCTCATAATAATCAATGCTCTTAACCAGACTGAAATGTGCTTCATTGGTTACTGTCTCTTAATATTACCAGGAGTTAATAAATCCAGTAACTGTTGGGAACCTCTGTCACCAACAGTGGAACATAAGAAGAGCCGACTGCTGGTTCTCCGATGCCAGACTGTTTGCCAATGTTGTAACTCCAGCCTCTCGGAGTCTCAGATCTTCATCTTAAGCCTTTTGAGTTCAGAGCTCACCTACTTCTGTGTTCTGCCCTATTAGGTACTCTTCGACTCGGGATTCCACTCTGATCATGGTTTCCTCTCTCCTGGTCCAAGCTACCCCCACAGCGGTCTCCGCCCTGCAGCAGCACCGGCTTACTACTGCTCCATCGCCGCCCAACCCAAGCCCAACTCTTGCTCCTCCCTGGCGGGTCGCCCTGCCTGCACAAGTAAGTGCCACCAGCATTATCTGGCCTCAGCATCCCTGCTGGACTCTCCTTAGTCCCCAGTGTTCCGAGCCAGCCTTCCAGAGGCGACAAGAGGCCACTAATCAATGCCCGGAGCAGGTCTCTCAACTACTGCTATGATTGCAGCCAGAAGAACTAGCCTTCCTTGAAGAAGGCGCTGACGATCCACCAGCCAGCCAGCAGCTTTCTACCTCACAAGACGTCAGTTCACCTAACCCCGAGAAATTCTCCGGTGATGCAGGCGGAAGGGTGGGATTCCTCCTCCAATGCTCGCTTATTTTTAACCGCTCCCTGCATTGCTTCCCACATGATGGCGCCAAGATTTAATTTATTCTTGGGCTTCAAACTGGGAAGGCGCTAAGATGGGCTGAGGCGTGCTTCACTGACTATGGCAGTTTTGGCTGCACTTTCAAGCAATTTATTGAAGAGTTTAAATCGATTTTTAACAAAGATGCTACTCAAGCAGGCGTATCCTGCCGACTGTGGGCCATGAGGCAGGGGCAAAGATCAGTTGCCGAGTTTTCCACTGAATTTTGTACCCTCGCCGCAATCTCAGGCTGGAATTCCTGCGCATTAAACAGCGCCTTCTTTCATGCTCTCAGCGAGCCCATAAAAGATGAGTTGGCACCACTCGACGAGCCTGAGTCAATAAACGAGCTAATAACTCTAGCGACCCGTCTGGATAACCGTTTCAAGGAAAGAAGGATGGAAAGGAACACAAGGGGCTTGGCTTGACCTCTTGTCTTACCAACTCCCGGAGGACCCGTACACAGTGTCCCAAGCTCCCCGTCACCAGACCCGGAGCAGATGCAACGAAGAATGGATGCTGGTCAGTTCATATACTATGGCGCAGGGGCCATTTCATTGCATCCTGCCCAATTTGCCCAAACCCCCAGGTCGGTCAGTCAGACTGGGGAAACTGACGGGCCCCGTACTTGATTCTTCCACTCCCCGTTTTTTGCTTCCAGTTTAATAATGACTCACTCCCCCTCACTGCACTTATAGATTCGGGTTGCGAACAGAATCTAATAGATCAATCTCTCGTCACCCAAGCAAATTTGGATACAGTCCCTTTGCCCGTACCGGTTAAAGCGTCCACCCTCGGTGGGCGAGCGCTGCCCAAGATTATGCATAAGACCAAGCCCCTTCAGCTAATTGTCTCGGATCACAGTGAGTCCATTTCATTTTTTGTTTTCTCTTCATCCCAGACTCCAGTTGTCCTAGGCTTTAATTGGCAACAGCAGCACAACCCACACATAAACTGGTCTGAGCTTCGCATAGAATGATGGTCTTCACATTGTCACTCCTCCTGTTTGCAGTCTGCCATCCCTCCAAATCCTGCCCACCAAGGTTCTTCATGAGGCAGACCCCATTGATTTGACAGGTATCCCTGAGTTTTACCACAATCTCAAGGAGGTCTTCAGCAAGGGAAAGGCTCTTTCTCTCCCCCCCCCACACCGCCCTTACTGCACCATAGACCTCTTGCCTGGAGCGTCTCCTCCATCCAGCCATTTACGTCCTGAACACCAAGCTATGGAAAGATATATAAACGAGTCGATCGCCACAGGTATAATCCGCCACTCATCTTCCCCATTGGCAGAGGGCTTCTTCTTTGTCAGCAAGAAGAATGGCTCCCTCCAGTCCTGTATAGATTATAGAGGCCTAAATCGCTTCACCATAAAGAATAAATACCCACTCCCACTCATCTCCTCAGCATTCGAACCGGTCCAAGAGGCCACCATCTTCACCAAACTCGACCTCCGTAATGCCTACTACCTGATCTGCATCCGCCAAGGGGATGAGTGGAAGACAACCTTAAGATCCCTATTGGCCATTTTGAGTACCTCATGATGCCTTTTGGACTATGTAACTCAGCAGCATTGTTTCAAGCCCTCATTAACGACGTCCTCCATGACTTTCTCAACATATTTGTCTTCGTTTACCTTGATGACATACTTATCTATTCTAGGAGCCCAGAGGAGCACCACAAACACGTACATCTTGTTCTCCAGTGCCTCCTTGAGAATAGTCTCTTTGTTAAGGCGGAGAAGTGTGAATTTCACAAGCCTTCAGTCTCCTTTCTAGGACACATCCTGGAGGGTGAAAAGGTTTGATCAGACCCTAAAAGGATAAGAGCAGTGGTAGACTGGCCCGTCCCCGGTTCTAGAAAGCAGCTGCAAAGGATCCTAGGTTTTGCTCATTTCAATCGAAGGTTTATTCGCAACTACAACCTCACTGCTGCCCCCCTCACCGCTCTGACATCAACCAAAGTAGCCTTCTCATGGACTCCAGAGGCCGATCAGGAATTCAGCGAGCTTAAGATGAAGTATTAGGACAGCACAGATGTTCTGTCCTAGTACAGAACTTCATCTGTACTAGGACAGATGAAGTTCTGTTCTAGTACAGCCTAATTATCAGAGACAGTTTATCTTAGAAGTGATGAGTCTGACGCAGGGGTGGGCGGCGTCCTCTCCCAGCAGTCCAGCACCAATGGTAAGCTCCACCCATATGCCTTCTTCTCTCATAGGTTATCACCCGCAGAGAGAAATTACGACGTCGGAGACCGGGAACTCCCCACCATAAAACGTGCCCTGGAGGAATGGCGCCACTGGCTGGAGGGCACAGAGCAACCAGTACTAGTTTGGACCGAACATAAGAACCTCTCTTATGTACAAGCAGCTAAATGTCTGAACTCTCATCAGTCTTGGTGGCCTCTGTTTTTCTCCCGATTTAACTTATCCATCTTCTACCGCCCAGGTTCTAAGAACACCAAGCCCGATGCCCTGTCCCGCCAGTACTCTCCAGACGGTTCCAAGAAGCTACTCGCTCCCATTCTACTTCCCAGCTGCACTGTAGGTTACCTCACCTGGGAAATTGTGGACGTGGTCAACCAAGCACTTCAGGAAGAGCCTGACGGTCCACCAGACAGAACTTACGTCCCCTCCACAGTTTGTGCTTGTCTCATCCACTGGTTTCACACCGCCCGGTTTGCGGCGCATCCTAGCATCAGCCTCATCCTTTCGCTCATCTCCCGCCGGTTTTGGTGGCCATCACTACACAAGGATGTTAAGGAATATGTCAAAGCCTGTCGAGTCAGCGCCCAAAGCAAGCCTTCTCCCCAACCTCCCGCAGGGTTCCTCCAGCCTCTTCACATCCCTAAGAAAGCCTGGTCACACATCGGCCTTGACTTCGTCGATGGCTTCCCGCAGTCTCAAGGTATGACAGTCATTCTCACCGTCATTGATCGCTTTTCTAGGGCATGTCATCTTCTTCCACTCAGAAAGCTCCGTCCGCCTTCCAGACAGCCCAGCTCCTGGTTAAGCATGTGTTCCGCCTCCATGGCATCCCTACTGAAGTTCTGCCTGACACCGGTCCCCAGTTTATTTCTCTGGTGTGGAAGAAGTTCTGTCTGGCTTTAAATGCTAAATTCTCACTCACTTCTGGTCACAACCCCAAGTCCAACGGCCAACTAGAGCACATGAACCAGGAGCTGGAGTCCACCTTCAGATGTCTGACCTCCATCAACCCGTCAGACTGGAGTAAGTTTCTCCCGTGGGTTGAATAGGCCCACAACTCGCATGTCTCCACAGCTACTGGCCTCTCCCCGTTCGAAGTGATACTGGGCTACCAACCCCCACTTTTTCCAGCAGATGAAAGGGACATTTCAGTAACCTCCATCCATCACCACATCCGCTGTTGCAGGCGCATGTAATCTGACGCTGTAGCTGCCCTACAAATGCACGGCAGAACAGAACCGATGCTTCGCCAACCGCAAGCGCATCCGAGCACCTCGATACTCCCCTGGTCAGCAGGTATGGCTTTCTTCTCGTGACATTCCCTTTAAGTCCCTCTCCAAGAAGCTGACTCCTAGATACATCGGCCCCTACACCATTGAATCAGTTATCAGCCTAACCGCAGCCCGTCTCAGCCTACTGGCCAGCTTCTGCGTCCACCCCACGTTCCACGTCTCCCAGGTAAAGCTGATTCAATCTTTGCTGATCTTATATACAGTATAGTTAAAACTACTCTCTCATACACATTGATCCCTCATGGGGACACTGTATATCTCCCTACATTATAGTTCTTAAAGACAAATCAGAATAGGCAGATCAAAGCTTTACCAGATCTGGAGATCACAGATCACAGATCCCCAGTTTATTTCTCTCTTATGTACAAGCAGAGAAATGCCAGATCTGGCAGATCAAAGCTTTACCAGATCTGGAGATCACAGATTCTCCCTGTCACTAACTATTACGTATAGCACCATGGTAAATCAGGGCACAATTGAAACATAATACTTGGCTGCTGACTCTGATTGGAGCAGTATGCAAATAATAACTCTTTATTCATTAGAGTGCTACATTTTTTTTTCTATAACCAGGTAAACCCCACTGAGATCTAGATATCATTTTCAAGAGGGACCTAGGCAGAAATCTGCAACACACAAAACTTTGTTACTCAAAAATAAACCCCACCTGTTAGACATTCCAGGATTTTGTTTTCAATATTTGCAAACTATGCATCTATGATCAGATTTATTACATTATGTGTTAATGAATACAAACTAAGGAAGATATATGAGGTAGAAACTGAATACCAAAAAGAAATGCACAATCAACATTAAATTATTGAAATATTGCCTCTTTCAATAATGGACCCTGACAAACCTGAATGATTAATATTTTTTGAAATGCTATTTTTGTTACAGAGGCTTCATATTCCAATTGTTTCACTTGTTTTGTTTGTTTATTAGAGTTTTTTAACATGTTTTCCAGGTCTAATGTTAAAAGTTCTTCAGAAAAGTGATTTTTTTTTATATATCTTTGAACAGGTATACTTGCATTAATATGCCATTATTATATTAGTTAAAAAATAGTGTCACTATGACATGACTATCATTTATTGCAGTAATTTCTGAGGCAATTTATTGTCCAGCAAAATTTGTTATTGATGTAAGTAGGCCTTCATATGTACCCTAGTGATACTAGATAAGCTAAATTCTTCCCATATTTTGCAACTTACATTCTTTAGGCACAGACAAGTCCAGAAAATAGAATTTTGCAAGTCAGCATCCAATAAAATCCAAGCTTCAAAATGACGACTTAAGTTTCACGTAATTGATCTTATTAAAATTACCTTGTTTTTGAAGTAAACTTCAATAGGTAAGATGAATCCAGCATATCCAGACTCCTCCACTTTGTATGGCGGATCCTTGCATACTGAAAAGATAGAGAAAGGTTTGTTAGAGACTACCATTTAAAATAAGAATGCCAACATAATAAGAAATGAGGTTTTCATTTCAGGTGAGAGAAAAAATATTGAGTAGTTTTGCCAATAAATGCTTGGGTCAGACTCTGTAGTCTTAGTTTGATTAAGGCTCCTGTCCCCAACTACAGTTCATATCATAGACATTCTGAATGTAGAACAGGAATAGCTTTGTCAGCTGAGTGAAGCTCACACCCCACCCACGTCAAAAAATCCAGCAAATAGTCTGAGTGGTTAGTGCAGGTTTGTGCCATTAAAATTTTTGTTTGTGCAGCTTTGGTTTCTGAGAAATAAAAAATTATTTTTTTAGGTCGTCAAGAGTTCACCAGAGTTCACCATCCCCCCATCTTGCTCCAAAACAAACCAGAGTGGACTACTTCGTTAGTGCAGGTTTGTAGCATTAAAACTACCGCAGCGAAGTTGTTTTCAAGTTGGATATTGGATAATTCCAATATCCACGGAGTGAGCGGTGCCTAGCTCAAGGTTGATCCGATTTATGAACGCTAATTCGGGCTAGCCGTTCTCTGCCGCTCCCTCCTCAAGCGCTGAGAGGTTCACTTAGGGACTGTCGACAAATTTCCGAACCAAACACTCCTAAGAAACAAATGTAAATAGATATCTTGCCTTGTGACCAACTGTCAAAATTCATGCTGTTACACGAGACGCACTGTTTTCTAGTGAATTTTTAAGTCATACTCAATATTTTTAATAACTGTAATATTAAAAAGTGTAATTTTTTTTCTTCAATAGCTTCCAAGTCATGTGCCCTATTGACTCAAAATCAGTGTGAAACTGTTCTTCTAGACAGAAGAGATGAGGTGCACTCATTTTTATTGCATTTGAACCTTGTTTCTATTATTTTAGCATTTCATTTTTTTGTCAAAATGTAGTGTTTTTCTTCTACAGCTTATGGGTCATGTGACCCATTTACACTAAATCAGTGTGAAATTGTTCTACTAGACTGAGGCAAACCTGGTTTTATTCCATTTAAACATTTTATTCCTTTTCAGCAGGACATGCAAGCTATTAAAAACCAATGGTATTTCTTAAATGCAAAATTATGTAAAAAATGTAAAAAGATCTAAAATGGGGACGCGATTAAAGAAAAAAGAAGTAGTATGGAATAAAACCATGTGTGCCTCATTATGATGGCCAAACCCATGGCCACACTCTAACGTCGGTATTTTTTTAATGCACAATTAATTTTTTCCATACAGGCACAACAACACTTTAGTTTTAATAAAACATTTATTAGTTGATTGGGATACATTTGTTCTATTTGTTAGCACGTACATTTAATTAACATATATCAACTTACAGTTAATTGTGTCTGCTTAAGATTAACTCTTTGATTGTTTTCCTGCCAGTACTTACCTGCCTTGGAGTTAGGGTAACAATTTCACACTGATTTAGTGTAAATGGGTCACATGACCCAGAAGCTATAGAAGAAAAATACTAAATTTTGACAAAAAAAATAAAATGATAACTTTTAGTATCTCAAAAACGAAAGCTGCACAAACGGAGCACTAACGAGTAACCCACTTTGGTTTATTTTGGAGCAAGGTTTGGGGCTGGTGATGTCATCGGCCAAAATTATAATTTTTAATATCTCGAAAACGAAAGCTGCACAAACGAAAATTTTAACACCACAAACCTGCACAAAAGGAGCACTAAGGAAGTAGCCCACATTGGTTTATTTTGGAGCAATATGGGGGGATGGTGACGTCATCGGCCAAAATTATAATTTTTAATATCTCAGAAACCGAAGCTGCACAAACAAAAATTTTAACGGCACAAACCTGCACAAACCACTCAGACTATTTGCTGGATTTTTTGACGTGGGTGGGGTGTCAGCTTCACACAGCTATAGTTTGTCCCACTGCAAACTTTAAAGTTGATAAAAAGCTAAGACACAATATAAATGACCTTATTAAATTAGTTGTAACAAATTAGACATTTCTTTAAGTTGTTTCAAAGAAACATTTATTTTCAGTGTGGGAACACTGAGTAAACAAATCTCTCATGGTCTGAGGGGGTTTAAATGGTTCAGAAATGACCAGTAACTGAAGACTCAAGGCCATTTAGTGCTTAGTAAAATTATCCTTTGACAATTTGCTGCTTATGACTGTCTGTTATTTATCCAAGCAAGTTCAGTATTTGCTAGGAATACAATGATTGAATGAAAATTATCTTTTTGTTTTTGGCTGGTGATGTGGGTCATTTACATAAACGTTGTCAAGTTGCACATAGAGGAAAGCCAATGCCCAAACACATATTGAGTGAGTGTGTGTGAGATGCAAACATCTTTGTTCACAAAGATATATGCGCTCACATCAGTCTCATTGCACACTATGGTGGCACAAATATTTGTGCCACCATACTGTAGTGTGCAACATCATAAGCAGAAGGTTGCTCTTATGATGTAACATCCATTCTAGCCAGCATTCTGCTTCATCTAGCTTAATCTCGGCTAACATTGCAACGTTAACCGAGTGGTGACTAGATGAAACCTGTATACCCAACAATATTTTTCACACATGGACTAGGGTTAAAAGTTGACACAGAAATAAATAATATATCAGCATATGGGTTGTAAGACACCTTGTGTTACTCCATAACATACAACATGATCATGTAGATGTTGAATGATAGTGGTTCATGAATGAAGACCTGAGGATCCCCAGACTCCTGTTCATGTTTTCAGGCCCATTTTCAGTGTCATCAGTCCCTTTAATTCTAAATATGAAATAAATAAATAAAATAATACTTAACTGCCTCTGGAAATCCCCCAGCAAGAAAAGAGAGTCCAGCTGTGGAAATTTAATTTTAATATGCATACAGCTGTTCTGAAAAGGCCCCAGATGTTTATTAGAGAACAGTAAACACTATCACCATAACAAGGGATTTTAAGTATTTTGCAGTTGCTATTGCTAGACAAAAATAAACAAATATCTCTGATATTGTGTCTGTAATGGTGTAATAATTGAAGGCTTGTGTTGCTGCTGACTTTAAAGAACCAAAGTCAACAGTTGTCTATGTGCAGAGACCATGACCAAGCTAAAACTATTGTGACCTGATATTTCCGATTAGACCTAGTGGTTATTAGTGGTGCACAGATAAATCAGCCAGCCAATAAGTCGGCCCAGATTTCCTTAATTTTGAGAAATCTGTGATGGGCTGATATTTACATGTAGACCTGATTTCATCCATCGATCTTGTCTACTTCGGCAAAGATCTAAAATTCAAACACTGTCCTCTTCTGTTCTGCCATGAGAGAGGTTTGACTGATAGACCAACCCCCCAGGTCATGTTTGGAATTAACAACATCTCAGACAAAAAAATCTGTATCGCCCAAAATCAGAACAGGCAGGTCAGGCTTTTTAAAGATTGGTGATTTGTGATCGGCCAGAAAACTGGAATTGGTGCACCGCTGGTTATATCTTTGTATACTAGACTTATAGAAACTTTTCTCTTGTTGTCCAGTTGTTCGGTTTTCTTGTTATCACATAAGACAGCCACAGATCTACATCTCTTCCTCACTAAATCCAGAAATTACAGTGTTTGAGTTTAGCAGTAAAAATTTACGGTTCTGTTGTAAAAACTTTCATTGAATATTATAGCTCAATGAGCCTATATGCTTTAATAAATCAAAACTTCTCCTTAACTTAACATCATAGCATATTTGATATGTCACTGTTGCTTTGCTTTCATATATCATGTAAATGACAAAGCCACTTAATCTGGCACTCTTTTCTCATGAGATCTCATTAAATCCTTTTCCACAGCCTGCCTTGAAGTAGAAACAGAAAAAAGCAATGGTTTAAATTAGAAGCAGATCCTTTAAAGCTGATGACAAGGTCAAGGCTTCCTGGTTGTACACCTCTGGGACTTAAAAGACAAACAAACTCTGACAGAGCTCAGGTGTTTCCCCCTAGAGGAGTGTGTTTGTCAGAGTCCTTCCCTATAGACTCTGCAGAAAAAGCACCAATTAAACTTGCTTCTGTGGACCTCTGAGATTTTTTCTTAGGAGAAACGGTGAAAGCAGGTTTCACCTTTGGCTCCCATTTAAATTATTTGAGTGTCCCATATGGGTCTCTACTGCTTCTAGAAACAATCCAAGTGCAAACATCCAGCACTGGCACTATGTTAATGTTTTTTTGGTGTCTTTAAAAAGTGCCATTCCAAAAACCTCCTAATTCAGTCACAATCAGAGGCCACTGCCCATTACCAAACAACCAAACCAAAAAAATAAAAAAATAAAAAAAAATCAGCTGGTATTTGGCAAAGTAGGCAATATATAAGTTGGGGTTAGACCATTTGCTTTGGGTATGCATGCTAATGAGGCATGAAAAACAAAAATACACTAAGTTCTACTCTGCAAATTTGTCCATATGACATTTGGTATAAAACCAAAAAGGGAGGCATAAATAATAGTACATGTGTCTGGTTTCACTACTTCTTATCCTCTTTACGGGTATAAGAAGTAGTGATGGAGGAGAAAACAAGAACACCTTGATTTAGAGTTTGTATCAGCATCATTTTATTTATTAGTGTACTCACACATTTAACAGATCTTTAGGACAGCAGCAGTGAAATGCCTACTGAACAAACAAAAGTTGGTGATGATTGTCCAAGTGGGTCAGGTTTAATTAAACCATTACACTCTGCTAAAAGTCTGTTTGTTTTAACCATCCACTGCTCGCCTCTTTTTGCTGGTAAGTTAATTTGTTCCCATGTTACAGATGGGGAACAGATTATTTCAGGCAGCTAAAATATATAGTTCCCCCTCATAACTTTGTCAAATAAAGAGCAAATGTTTTCAAACTTACAGGATTTATTGTTGATGATGAAAGGAATAAACACAGTTAAAGATTTGTTGGTAAATTAATTTGTTCCCATGTTTTGGAGGGGGAACAGATTATTTCAGGCAGCTGAAATATCCATTCTCTCCTCTCATAACTTTGGGAAATAAAGAGCAACTGTTTCCAAATTTCTCAAAAATTGTTATGTGTGATAGCATGTAGTATACTAGAAATGTTCTTAATCCAGTAATCTGTCATATTTTACATTAGAACAGGATTTACCAGAAAGTCTAAACTCTCATCTTTTCAGGAAGTCTTCATTTTTGTGCCCTGCAATCAGCAGCTTCCATCCACTTATATCAGCAATGAGAAATTATAAAAATACACACAACGTCGTGGAAACTCGTGTTTGGTGACGGACTTTTATTTGTCAGGCTTTAGTGACAAAAGTTGGAGAAAGACCGATTCTGTTGGCGTTTAAAATAACAACACAAAACAGAATAAGAAGACCTCATTTATTTATTTAACAATTTTGTTATTGCTTCTTTTTAAAACAACAGCTGCCGATTAAACTGAATGTTACAACCTTGACATGATTATATGAGTTGTTTTACCGAGAAATCGATCAGAAGAGCCGTGAAAATGATCAGATCCTCTCTGGCTGCAATGCGCGCTCCCGACACTGAGGGAGCAGATTTTCACAGGGGAACAGAATTTCACACAATCCAACCAGAGGTATGTGTCATTCATTGCTTCATTTACGAAGCGGAAGGCAGCAACAAAACATCAGCTCCTATTGCCAACTCTGTCCTCTTCCTCTGTTTGGTCCTCCTCATCATCATCACCTCTTGTTATTTCTACTTTCTGATCCGTTTCAATGCGCTCTGGTTCAATTTGACAAGGCTTACTCATCACCGTTTAAGCTGGAGGAGCCAGGCAGCTGGACAATTACACGTTATTTACCCAGAATGCATTGCAGAGTGAAAAACATGTGAAAATATTTTATTAAAATTTATAAAAACTAAATAACCTACAGTATTATTACTGTATTGCTTTTACATCTAAGATAAATATTTCCAAAATAAGGTCTATTTTTCTAACTAGTCGTAGTTCCCTTTAAGGCTGCAATTGCAGCTTTGGTATTGTTCTTGAGGCTGTGTTCTAGAAGAATAAACCATTGCTGTTTCCACCTTACGCTTTGCCTCGACTTTCATTTCCACTGTAAATCCAGCCACAAAAGGCTGCATTGTTGTAATATAGCTCTTAGTATATAAAATTAATTCTGAAAAATTAAAATGCAAAATATATAAGTTGGAGAAAAAAGGAAATTTTAAAATTTGATAATGATTAAACAGGTTTTCTAGTTTGATTGATTTGAGTGGTGAAATTGAACCACATTTATCCTCAAAAAACCTAACACGCACACAAAAAAAAGAAAATAAAAATAAAAGGATGTGAAAACCTCACTCAAATGTAAACAGTACATCTCCTCAGTTTTTGTCTCATAAAGATGTAATGCATTGGTCCATGCGCCAAAGCTCATGAACTGCATCTGCGGGGTAATTTCATTCTCACTAAAAAAGAAAACAGGGTTGGATCAGCAGATTAACTCCAAACAGGTTTGGTTATGTCTAATGTGATTAAGGTATGTATACAATCACACATGTGTAAGTAGCTGCGCAAAGGTGAGCCGAATAAAAGTGGAGAGCTTTGCCTCTGATGGAGAACATCGCCAATGGAAAGATTCAGAGGAAGTGTGTGTTCAGAGATCATATTGATCTGCTGGAAAATGTTAATGATGGTTTATTAGCGTTTACATTTCCCAGATTGATCATTCCGGAGCTCTGAGCAAAACTTAAAGAAGAAGGCGTGCGTTTCCGGTGTCACTGCAACTGCAATCATCTTTCAGTCGAGCCATGCCTGCTTTGTGAATGCACCTTTATGGACAGAAGGCATCTCTATTCTGTAAATGTACAACTTATGCATGATCTCTATGTAGAGAGATCATGTCCACATTCCCCACTCAAAGGACTCTCATCTTGGGCCCCATGACAAATAATTTGATTGGGCATCCCCGCGCAGCTGCTGTAATAATTTTTTAAGTCCATTTGACCCACAAAAAGCATCACAATTTTAAAGACTTGCAACTGCCTTGCTTTCTTTGGTCCAATACTGATACTAAGACAATATTTACTGCTCATGAATTTTACATACAACAGTTCACATACAGTATGCAAGTAGGTTGCTTACATTTTTTCTATTACTGAAATGTCTCTCCCCACAAGCAACAATCATAGGCAACCTGCAAAATATACATAAAGCAATCCAGACTTCTCAAAAAATGCTATGTAGTTCCATTTTATTCAAGCTGCAGTACATAACTTTAATAAATATATGTTTTCTCCACATTTGTTAAAGCTGTCACCATGTTGTGACAGTTTGTTATGAGACAGATAATCTGTGAAAACAATCAATCTCCTCCATCTCCTCCCTGAACTACTATTACTGGCTAAAGTAATGAAACATTCCGGCCAGAACAACCAATCAGAACCAGTAGGACGGTCTTAGCGCTGTCAATCAACCTCATTCACTCACTGCTAAATATGCTAATGGGGGAGAAACAACTTATCATTACAGAAAAACTGTTTATCTGCCATCATTGGTAACTATGCTAACCAGACTGAACATTCACAACAGGTTGTTCTAGCTACAGCATAGCACAGAGCAAGAGGAGGGAGGATGAGCATCTACATGAAATTGTGATTGACAGCAGTAAAACTCTCCTGCTACTGACTGGTTGTTTCTAGATAGCACTGGAAGAAGGCAGAGGAAATAGATTTTTCACAAATTATCTCTTATGTCTTGGTAATTTTTTTTCCTTAATTCATTAGATGCTAGTGAAATGGAGGCAAACAGTTGTCTGTAGCTGAGTTAACTATGCTGAATGGTTGATAATCTCAAAGTCTACCCACCTCTCAGAGAAAAACTGGGTTACAAATTGATACTCTTGTCTTTCTCTCTCTTATCTCTAATTTTGTTTTGAAAATCAGACTTTCAAAAAATTTTTAGTAGCAAAATAACTGCCACAGTCGTTCTTGTCTTCTACTGACTGCTGCTGAACACCTTCAAGTGTGCTAAGCAGAAATCAGACCATTTCATGCGGGAGGTGGGGGGTTCAAAATAAAAAAATATGGAGGGCCCCCTGTTGGTCAGGGGCCCTTGGAATTGTCCTAACTTTTCCCTCCTGTCTCTGACACGCTGCCTGCCTTTAAATCCCGGCTGAATGCGCTATTGTTCAAACAGGCATTTGCAAGATCTCTTTTATTTTTTATTTTATTTTTTCTTTAAAATGTATTATTTTGATTTTTGTGAGGTGACTTTATGTGCCCTGAAAGCTCCTTTTAAATAACATATGTAATAATTATTATTATAAACACTTATACTGCTACAAACAAGGACCATTACCATGGATATTGATTCACGTGGTGGCAGACTTCTGAGTATTTATATTAATTTACATATGTATTTATGGGTGGCAACAGAGTGGATCAGCTGCTGCGCTCTATTTTCCACAAATTGGGATGTATAAAGGAAAGGTGAGCAGCTATGTGCGTGATCACGGCTTTATACATCTCAATTTTTTTGTGCGTCGCACTTTTCTAAATTTTTCTGTACACCAAGTTTTAATGTGAAAACTGTGCACTCTTTTATACTTGAGGCCCCTAACCTTTTCACAAGATGTTTTTAGTTTTTTTTCCCAAGGAAACCTTTAATGAGAAAACACTTTTACTTAGAAAAGCCAAAGAAACAGCAGTATGAGAGCATGAAATGAGAACAAGTCAGAGCAGCATTGTGGCCTGGCTTCACTGGTTCAGGTTGAAGAGGTTAGATCTTTGGAAGGAGTGTCTGAGGGGCAGACATTCACAAAGTAGTCAGTGACCTGTAACATAAGACGAGCCAGTGGTCAAAGACGCTTCCACAGACTAACCGGGCCACGGCGTTTATTAACACAGCCTTTGGTTTTAGTTGGTATGCCAATCACAGAACAATGACAGTCACTCCATATTTGGCCTCTCTACACAGAGTGGTTTGTAATGAGGTTAGGCTGAGCAAAAAGCTAATGGTACAAAAACAACTCTGGAAATATTACATTCTTTAGTGGCAAAGATGCAGGTTCCTTCCGTCCACTGTTGATTTATCTTATTTCTATAATTTATAATCATTTATTTCTGTTTGACTCATTCAGAGCCTAGACAACAGTTAGAGAAGTTTTGGCTTGAGGCAGGAAAAACCATAAGACCACCAGCAGAGAGGGGAGATTAATTCCTACTAAACCTGTTGTATAATTAATAACTGTTTCACAACAGCAGATTGATACAACTGGTAAAAACATAATCTAAAGGACAAACTAAGGTTGGAAATTGGATAAATTTATCAACCAGAGACCCTTGATGGTTGTTTATAAGAGCAATTTTTTTCTGTTTTTTTCTGTGCCCTGAAAGCACCTTTTAAATAAAATATATAATTATTAATACTGTAAATACTTATACCGCTACAAACAAGGATGTTGCCATGGTTATTGCCCCAGGTGGTGGCAGACTTCCGGGTATTTGTACTAATTTACATGTATTTATGGGTGGCAACAGGGCAGACCAGCAGCTGCGCTCTATTTCCCGCAAATTGGGATGTATAAAGGAAAGGTGAGCAGCTACGTGCGTGCACACGGCTTTATATATCCTAATTTTTTTGTGCACCGCACTTTTCTAAATTTTTCCGTACACCAAGTTTTATTGTGAAAACTGCGCACTCTTATTTATGAGACCCATGGTGATTGCCTATTGTTATCCGCTGGATGGTTTGAGTCCTTTGATGAAACCACAGATAGCTGTTTACCTCTTCATCCCGTTTAAAGCCAAAGCAATCTCAAACAGGCAACTTTGTATTTTTTAATTGACTAATTCCTCCATTTTTTGATTTTTGTGTTCTAAACTGGCAAATCAGTCCGTGCATGTTCCACCCAGACAAAAAAAAAAGTCAAAAGGTCTCCTGAATGAATATATCACCCATCATCATTTGCTGGATTGATAAATCCTAAATATTGCCCAACCTTAGAATATACCTGATCAATTTGGGAACATTGAGGTGTTAAAATTCCAGAGACATTTCAAAGGGTCAGTTTGGACAAAAACTAGATTGTAATGATTACTAGGGCTGTTCATTGACCTTAATACTGTGCAACTTGGAATAATAAGTTTTCTAATTGGAAAACAATTTTTTTTATAAAAAGTTTTTGTGCGAGGATGAGGTGTTTTTTTGGGTGGTAAAAAATTTGTGTATTTCACAGGACTGCAATGGAATACTTTTTTGTATCACATGAGTCAAGTTATCAACAACCGGATGTTACTACTTGCATAAAAGCAAAAGAAGATGTCAGGAAAAGGTAGGAGGATGATGGCTTGACATGTTTTTTAATGACTTATGGAATGAACAAACTTATTCACATGTGATTTTAATTGCATTTGTTATTTAATGGAAACACCTCAATTGTGATTTAGTTTATTTTTTTTACATTAGTGGAATAACAACAAAGTTTTGCTCACATTTATAAAGGAAACACGACTATAGTGTGCAATGTTCAAATTGTAAAGGACTGTTTGGAACGCAATAACTGTTGACTAATATATTCCAAGTGCTATGAACTTGCATTTGTCATTTTAATGTAATATTCAGTTAGTTGGTCAGTCTCAGAGCAGCAGATGTTCACACTGGAAACTAACGACGTTTCCAAAATGCTAAAGGTCACAAAGTGATGGGAGAACAGATGAGAGCAGAGGGAAGAAGAAATTAGGCATGTTTGGTAACATGCTTAAGACAAGATCAGTCATAATAAATCTAATGTTTCCTCATTTCTCTTCTCATCGATCCTACCGTTCTGTGACCTTAGCACCTTACAGCAGGGTTGAAAAAAGGATGCCGTAGTTTTCACTGTTTGCTTATTCAAACATTGCTGGTTTTGTGTGTAAAGGTGTCATTAGCTTGAGGCCAACATTTTATGGCAGCGTCAAGTTACAAAAAGGAGTGAAAGAGCTGCCAACAGACAGCCCATGAAAACCAAGCTACAGTAGAACACTTCCTGCTCCGTCATTGATTGAACCGAGGGAAGGCCGGTATTTACAACTCAGTTCCTGTTCTTTTGTGGTGATGGTGGTTACCACATCCATTTACAACTCCTCCTCTTCCCAATCCTTTCGGAGAATTAGCAGCAGCAGCCAATCTGCAGCCATTATAGTTATATCTTTTTGTATGAAAATGTTGCTATCCTGTTTTCTTGGGAGCCCACAAGCGGGGAAAAAAAGGGCGTTTTATTTAAGAACTGTTACCTATTTTTTCCCAACGGAATTGCAAATGCCATTGAATATTATGTAAGGGTAGGAATCTAGAGGCACTTAATCTCTCTACAAATCAGAATGCTGTGATGAGAGTTTTAGAAGAAGATCCACAGAACCACCTGATAATTCGGTCGACTAAGTTTAGATTTGGGAATCAAAATTGCAATATTTAGTCCATTTTCAGCTGCTGCGGTTCACTTTCACACTGCACTGAGTTAAACCATTTGAGCATCCCCTTCTGGGATAGGGGGAGTAGTTTAATTGGCCAACCTAAAAAGCAATAAGTTATAATTGCAGTTTAGTAATTTGCTCAAACTCAAAGACTAAACTCATAGCATCAGAGTGTAGCTTTGGTAACAAAACAACTTAACTACGAAGATTTTTCTTTGAACTTTTACAGAATAAACTTGACAGCTCCTTAAAGTCTTAAATTTAAATGTTAAACAATTGAAAATATTTACATTTATATTAAATATAAACTTAACATAAATTTAATATATATACTGAAACCCTTAAATAAAATTTAGCAGCATTGATAATCTCAATAAATAAATGTTACATTTATATGTCTGTGGTCTGTGTTAAAATATTAGCATTTATGGGCCCCTGAAGCCCTGGGGGCCTGATGGAGCCACTGACTTAATTTGGATGAAACAGAAGTGCAAATAATTGATATTTATTTTAATTGTCTTTTTTAATTTGTTGTTTTTAAGGCTAGTTGTAGGTTTAGATAGCAGTCACTGGCGATGTTTTCCCGAAACATATAATTAGCCAGTAATATTACTACATTTCCTGTCAACATCTTTTAATACAAAAACACAGTGGACCACCTCGGTGTCCCTTCCACCGGGCTTAGCAAGTTTTCTGGGGGAAACCCTGATCTGATAGTGTGAACCAGACATTCACAAGTAAATAAGAAGCTCTCAAAAGGTACTATGAAACAATCACAGATTGATTGTTAGATAGATTAATTCTGTAATATTCTGATTTACCTGTCTCTGATCACATTCAGGACTTCTCTGTTGCTCTGGTCAGGGAACTGTGTTTCCAGACAGCAGTGCCACTCCTACAGCATGAGGAGTCTTTTTTTTTTCTAGTCTGAATCACATGCATAGACAAACCAAACCTGTGCATAAAAGTGTAGCACACACCTCTTAAACACAAACCTTTGATATGGGTGAGGAAAACATATGCAAACATATTTAATTTATCAAAAAGGATTACATGAGTAACAAAGGGTGTGGTGGTGGCACAGTGGGTAGACCGCACAGCCCATGTACTGAAACCTCAGTCCTCAATGCGACTGTCACAAGTTCAAGTCCTGGCCCATTGACCTTTGCCATGGAGTATAAAAAGCATCTTCATGTACAGGTGTTACGGCTAGTGTGCAAGTTTTATTATGCAAATGTGAGTGTCCAGGTGCCCATTCCTGATTGGCTCCTGAAGACCGGAAAAGTTAGATTGGTGGCCTGCCAGAGGTGACAGATATAAAAGACGCTGACAGTCTTCCTTCCATCCAGCCTCTGCTCATACCAACCAGCCACAGTTTGTTGTCTCTGTTTAACACCCTTGTTAAGATATATTATGATTTGTAGGACTGAACTGCCATTCATTTAGGAAGGTAAGTTTCTGTCATTTGGTTTATTTACTTTTAAATAGGTATGTTTTGGTTAAGATAGTTTGCTTTTGTTTCTTATGTTCGGCATAATAGTTCACTCGTCCATACCTATGCTCCAATTATTGTAACGTCATGCAAAATACATCTTTTTTAATGCTTTCAACATTGTGAGATGCTGAAAGTATCTTATAATGTTTTATAACATCCTCAGACCTGAAGCATGTGTTGGCTGCTTGAGATCTGAGGAGGATGAATCTTTCATGTTATGATCTGGCCACCCCTAGACAGGTCATAACACAGGAAAGATTTATTCATTCCCAGTTTAGTATATCAGTCCCTAGAATCCTCAGAACACTGGCAAATCCAATTAGCAAAGACTAAAGGAATGCATTGAAGTTTCCAAGACATATTTCAGCCTGGGGACCTGCATCTTATGCTTAGGTCGCTATAGACTTATGTGCACACAAGCCACAAATTAAGCCTAAGTTGGGCTAAAAGGTTGTGCATCAGAAGCCCAGGAGATGGCCAGAGGCAAACATGTTGGCCCAATCTATTAAGGAATCAATCTGAGTGTGTGTATCCTATCACTGATCTGGCCTACACAACAAAAGAGTCCACGAGGAACAGACATACAGCACCTACAGGCCCTGTGGTTATTTCACAACCATGTTGTCTCTAGAGAGCATCCATGTTGAAAAGGCCAGTAAGGCTACCCACCTGGAAATAAAGGTGGACAAGACTCCTAAATTGTTCTACCTTTTTGCAGGAAGCAAAAAAAGAAATCTGCTTTTTGTGGGAGCTTTCAGTACATGACACATTCTGTTGGAAGAATTTTTAACCATAAAATTTCTGATGATGGGACTTTTATGTCTCCTTATATACATACGCAGGCTCATGCCCAATTTTCAAGTTTGGCCCAAGGCACCTGGGGAATGTTGTTGATTCATTGTATACATACACACACACATACATATATACTGCAGATCACAATTATGTATTTGCATGAAAATGAGGATCTGTTTTGGATGGATTTCCACGATTGTGGAATCACAGAAAACTGGATGGACTGTTAAACGCAGGTCATAGTTAATTTCATGCCCATATAAATGATGCATGTGGATCATTTCAATCTGATCGAGGAATTTTGGGTATGTAAACGTTTTGACAGCATTTCTAAATGTGGTGTATTCTTATTTCACACTGTCTTACTTAAGTTTTAACAAGCTACGTTTCTTAGTTCAAGTCTGTGCAAACTACATCACAAAAGGAAGCTCTTATGTTGTAAATATCTTTAAAGGTTCCAAATTAGATGTTTCTCATAGATTTCACTTGATTCACATTTTTCATGCAAATTTTAAAAACACAATTTTAGGATGCATTTCATTTGCACATCAAAAGTGGAACTACCATCATTGCTAGAATGAATTATATATTTTTATGTTCTGATATATTGACATATCCTGTCAACCTCTTCAAAGCCCCAAAACCTCACGACTACTTGGTGAATTGAGAAATTCTTTCAGTATTAGTCAAACTGGGCATAGTCAGAGGAGGGAAAACTAATGGAAATCCTCTTTACAGATTCTTTGTCAGGATTCTGCTGTGAGAAAAAGCATTTTAACTAAAGACAGCCGCAAAGCAAATTCTCAGGTTTTTCCTGTTCTTTCACTGATTTGTGCCATTTCTTTCCTATTGCAGCACCTCCCATCCTTCTATAAAAGTGACAATCCTCTGAAATATCACAACACCTTTGAAGAGAAGCCATCTTCAGTGCAAGTTAAATAGCAGCCAGGGCTACAAATGAGGTGCTTAAGCAGCATGAGCTGCTGCTGCCTACTGCCAAAATAACACCCCCCTCATTGCTTCCAAAGAGCTCCTTTACCTCTATTCGTTCAGACGGCTTTGCCATTTGGCTGTCTCCATGGAGACGCCTCAACACTGGCCGGTTAACCGCATGGCAATAATGAAGTGTGGTGGCAGCTTTGCCGACTGATTCGTCATTATTCTTAATGCGTGTCTGGCAGCTTCTCTGACTCGGTGTGGGAGGAAGTTCTGCTCACGCTCTTATCACTTTCTGAATCTCACTGCTTGCTTTTGACTGGCCGTGGTGGAGGTACTACAATTAATCTAATAAATGAAATCTTTTAATCAAAACAGACAATCTTTTGTGCAATTGAGGAGGGAAAAACCACAAGGATTTGCTTAATGTGTTTGGCTGAAGGCTTGAAATACTTCCTGCTTCAGAATGGTCAGGAAATCCAGTTGTCATGTCCAGAACCCTTTGTTGAGAGAATTCTCAACAAAGGGTTCTTAATGCAAAGTAGATGCATTAAGAACCCACATTTAATAAAGCGACAGTGAAGGTGATGTTCCAGTTTATTTACTCTGATAACTTCCCTAGTAACCCCAGTATAAGAAACAGCCTGTTCCCAAATGCATAGAGTGTGCCACCACTCAAGTACACTTCAGAAATGAGGACACAGACAGCAGCTCTTCCAGCCAAACGCAAGCTCTCAAACATGTCGTAAGCACAGACTAAAGCTGTCAGGGAGAATTAACTACCTCCTGAATTATATCAGATCGTAGGCCGAGCCACCATGTGGGACAAGCCCGGTAATGAAAAGAGAAGCACAGACAGGATGTTCACCAGGCAGAGCATCAAACATTTCTGATCTATGCATGAACTGATGCTGGTACACCATGAGAAATAATATCAGTTCATCAGTCATTTATTAGGACCACCTTTGCACAGTTGCTTTGATCTTGAACGCCTTCATCCAAAGCTGAGATGTCAGAAGGGGTCACATTAACTGAATATTTTTTGTCTTTGACCAGTTTCTTCAAATGGTGATGGAAAAATCTGAAGGTCATGTGACATTTAGAGGGATTCACCTCTAATGCAGGCATTTTCAACTGCACAGAATACATCACGGAGATAACAAAATTAAACAAAAAACAAAATATTCATATCTCACTCAATGAACCCCTCTATCCAGGAGTTGACAACATATTGCAGGGAGGCTTTGCAGTACCAAAAGACCCATGTTCCCAGAGACTTGCTGACTTCTGATCATTTCAACTGGAGGAATGCTCCCTGGTTTCAACACTTTACCTCAACTGGCACTTGTAATTGACATGACGCCGGCTCCGTACCCATGTGGATGTTGAGCAATCCTCTATCAATCAATCAATCCAGGGTGAGAGCATGCAGTCAGACCTATTAATAATCTGCGACAGCATGTTAACCATCACAGACAAAATGGAAAACTTGGAGGGACAGTCTAGACACAACAACTTGGTTGTTGATGGAGTAGTAGAAATACCAGAAGAAACCTGGGTGCAAACTGAAGAGAAACTAAAAAACATTTTTGTTGAGAAACTCAAACTGCAACAAAAAAAATAGGTGGAATGAGCTCATCAAACTAGAAAATCTAGTGGTGACAGACCTAGACCCATCATTGCCAAGCTAGTGAGGTTCAAGAACAAAGAGATCATATTGCACCACAGTAATATGATCAAAATATCAAATGTCTATATTAATGAGGACTTCCCAGATACTGTCAAGAGAAAGAGAAAAGACCTGATGCCTCCACTGAGAGCTGCCAGAGGAAGAGAAGACTTTGCTTGCCTGCGACATGACAAATTGGTTATCAGACAACGAACTAGTACACCGAAAAAAACATGAAGTTGCTACACATCATGGGGTATGTTGAACATCAAATCATTGACACTCCATACATCCATACCAGATGGTAATGCTGACTATTCACCAAAAGGTCTACTTAATCACCTGGAATTAAACACTGCACAATATACTACCTATAAGTCGCATGACTTTCGAAATTACATTGAACCAGAAAATAATTTTCTCTTGCATATCAACAATGACTCTCATTATCCATTTGAGCAGTATAACAATACTTTAGCAACTAAATATGAATTATTAACTTTAACAATTAGCAGAAGTTTGTACACAAATTTTCATAAGATTAAGGACTACTTACTAGGCCTGTCACAATAACAAATTTTGCTGAGCAACTAATTGTCTCAAAAATTATTGCGATAAATGATAATATTATTTGAAGACCATTTTAAACTAATGTAATGATAATGACATAATAATGCAAGCACATCCTGCCAAAAATAAATACACTTTATTTTCAAAAGAACACTTAACACTGATAAACAAAATAAACAAAACAACCAAAAACAAAAATAAAATAGACTCTCAGACTCCGTTAACAAAAAAGCCACATGAATAAAAACTAAACACAACATAAAACCAAAGTGGAAATAAAAACTACATTCAAACAAAGGAATACAAATTATAAAGTATGTATACTATATTGCCCTCCAATAATCATTAGATTTAGATAAAGAAGATGAGCATATCTGACTACTTGATGCAAAAGTTCACTCCTCCTTTACGCAAAGGAAATGAGAAAGGGAGAGTTCAGTGGAGAGCAATGGAGTTGAGCCGTCTTTCATCCAGTGTCAACAATAGAAAGAGAAAAAGGCAGGAACAAACAACAGAGCCGATAAATTAAAATGAGATCGATAATTTTCATTTAGCATGCGATTGATTTATTGTTTATCGCGACAGGCCTACTATTTACATCAGTAGATAGTACTGATGTAAATAGTACTATCTACTACTATTATGTTAATATCAGAAACATGGATAAAATAGTGATAAGGACATGGACTTTGAACTCAGTTATGAACTGATCTGTATAGAAAAAAACAAAAAGGGTGGTGGTGTATGTGGACGAGAATTATAATTATAAAGTGGTGAAAAAATGTCAACTGTTGTAGACAATGTGCATAAATGCCTTACAATTGAAATAAATAGGGAAAAACAGAAAAATATAATCATAAGCTGTGTCTACAGTACACCAGATTCAGATCTAAGCATATACAGTATATATGTAACTGTATAGAGGAACACTTTCCTGTGAAAAATATGATTGTTTGTTGGTGGTGACTTTAACATCAACTTGTTAAATCCAAACAAAAATAAAGGTACAGAGGATTTTATTAACACCATATTGGCTTATTTCCTAAAACCACACAACCCACTAGAATAACAGTTAACTGTGCCACATCGCTTGACAATATATTTTCAAATGATTTGGAAAGCTAATTAGAAAGTGGACAATTAATAAATTACATCAGCGACCGCCTCCCCTTGACATACATAAATAATCTATTGTTTTTTCCTTGTTCAATAACTGTAATCAAAAGCCATAGCAACATAGAAAATATTGCTTGCTGAGAGACACAAAATGTTAAGGACACAATAGTTTTCCTAAACATGAAAAACAGACAAAAACTTCCAATACTCCAGTGGTTTGCCCCTGAAATGAGGTGATCACAGTATACAACCAAACTCAGACTGTGCTCTAATAATCAGACCCAACTGAATTTGTGGCTGCAACAAGTGTGTTTAGAATGTGCTCCCAAAACAAAAAGGCAGAGTCCCTGTAATAAGCCATACAGTTTTTATTGCCTACCGACAGATGGGAAAACAAAAAGAATTTGGCAAAAAAATCTAAACGCTTTATGTGTGCCGGTTTTACTGTGTGGACAAAAACCCAGGGGAAGAAAAGCCGCATCTGCATTTGAAGCAACTGAGTCAGTGAAATGGTTAAATATGCTTTTACGGGTCATTTACAGCCACTTCTTCAAGTTATCCTCCCATCCCTCAATAGCTGCAGGTAGCGGTAAAACAACATTGAATGTTTCCACTTATTTTATGGCCTGAAACCTCTGACGAAAGCCGGTTATCGAGTTGCTAACATGTAAACAAATTGAGGTTCCGGTTTGTGGTGGAAGTCGGACCTATAAATCACGCAAAGCCTCATGGGGCTGGAATAAGATGGACAATGTCCATGCATATCAGATACCTCTTAAAATATTAATGCCTCCACAATATGAATGCCGTAAACAACATAATTAAGGAGTTAGACAACATGAGTGTCAAGAACGTCACTGAATGCATTTGGATTATGTGTTCCCCAACAAAAACAAAGCCAAATAATTATATTCAAAATATCCAGTGCAGTTATATCCTCCGGTAGACGGCTAAAAGCTAGTATACAGAGCCAACAGAAGCAAAAAGCTCAATGCTGCTATCAAACTAATGACCAGGACGTCATTATCCACACACAAAATTTATGTCTTAAAAAATTTTGCTGTAAACCTCGATTCAGTAGAGAGAAGGAACTGACCCTTCAATCAGATTAAGTTTTTCTGAAAATCCCTCCTGATACTAGCAGTCCCGAACTACTCCATGCAAACAAGGGGGACTTTCCCCACTGATCTGGGTACATTCCTGAGAAAAATCTAATTTAACCAGACACTTCGAAGAGGCTCTGATGTTGGGAACAGTGTAAGGAATTGTGTGGTTTAATCCATGCTAGAACTCAATACTCTGACAGCTAATTGCAACTTCGGAATAATGAACTTAGACTACAAGTTTAGTCGTAGTCCATTAAAAAAATGCGATGAAAAAAACTTTACAGATTCAACAAACTGACTAGCCAGACATCATGGCTATGGTTCCTGTAGTACCACAGTAAATGCATTTGAAGTGCCACAGCATTTGCACCACAAATGTGGTGACGTCATGCATAAGAACACGTTACAGGTAATAGAGAAAAATGAACAGACTGAAAAATATAACCCAAAAAGAAAATAGAGATATCTATGCATATCTATGCATTACCAGGACGGGATATATTTAACTGTTTTGCACTCCCAGACACTCAAAATACACAAAAAAGTATTTAAGGGCTAAAACAGTGACTTTGTATGACATGTAACCTTTAAAATAAGATAATGCAAAAAAAAAAATAAAAAATGTCACATGCCAAGTTACAATGTCAATATTTGATTCTTAAATTTCAGACAGACACAACATCAACCTCATGGTTTCAAAACCTGTAGAATCACCTGGCTCTGAAAACTATTGGGGATGCATAGATATGAAAGTTTGGGTATCGATAGCCAATATTAATATTGCTATTATAGTCAATAACCGATATTTTTTTTACTACCCTTTAAACACTTTACAAAAAACACACTGCAGAATTTACCACTGCTTCATTTAAACTACCCATGTTCCCTTGCTATATCACTATCAGTGACACATTACCAAACAAATATCACATGACCAACCTCTGCCAATTCCCCTCCAGAAACAAAAGGCTACAAGATAGAAATAAATATTGATTATCAATATCAGCCCAGTTTCATTTATCAAATCGATACTAATATGTTAAAAAGATAATAGCGGTCGGCACCAATATTAGCGTCGATAAAAGTGCATCATTAAAAACTAAGCTGCAAATTTTAATTGTGCTCTTTATGAATCAGAATGGAATGTATGAAATTAAATGTGAACCTGTCTATATGAACAGATTAAATTGCTGTATTTTGGGCCAAAACTGTCAAAAAGTGTCACAAGGAACTGAATCTAAAATTGTATTGAAGTGTGAATGCAGAGTGGTGAATGTGATTTGTGTAAAATAAGCACTTTGAAAATATCTGGAGGACTAGAAATCAAGCTTTTTTCATCTGCGCCTTCTAGCTTCTGTCTTAAAGACTGAGAAATGTATCCATGCCTTCATCATAACATGTTTAGACTATTGCAACTCATTATATAAAAACATGGACCAATCTTCTCTACAGCATCTCCAAATGATTCAAAATGCCACAGCTAGACTTTTAACTGAAACCCAGTTTCAGAGCACAAAACACCAGTATTGGCTTCTCTGCATTGGCTGCCAGTTTCTTATCGGATTGATTTTTAACTTCTTTTATTGTTTTTTTTAACCTTTACATTGCCAAGCTCCAGTTTACCTTCAAGACCTTCTTCATAACCATTCCGTCTCTAGAACACTTTGGTCAAATAATACATTTCTCTTACATATTCCTAGAACCAGACTGAAAAGCAGAGGAGACCGGGCATTCACTGTCACTGCTCCTAATCTGTGGAACAACTTACCTTTTAACATTAAGTCTGTCCAGAGTCTGGAACACTTTAAATCACTTCTTAAAACTCATTTTTATTCTTTAGCTTTTCCATAAGGCCTGACATTGTAATTTACTTGCCCTGTCTATTTTAATTTCTGTTTTATTCTTATGTGTTTATCTGTGTTTTATGAATTCTGTACAGCACTTTAGTGCAGTACAGTTAATATGTGTTTTTAAAGTCCTTTCTAAATAAAATTGACATTGACATTAACATTACTTAACTTATCACTATGCAATGTACATGCTTCACTCACCTCAGCATGCCGGACACTTGAAACTACGTTATGTACTGTCTTATTAATTTAGCCAAGTATCTGGCCACCGGGGGCCCTCATACAGCATTGTAGTTTAATTACTGGATGGTCTATTGTTATGACAAAAAAGTAAACAAAATGGCGACACCACAGAAAAACAAGCACCTTTCTAACTAACCTAATATATTGGTGATATACAGAGTATGCATGCCTGACACTTTAAATGTAATATCCTGCCTAATAGGACTTGAAGTTGGACAAAATTGCCATCTTTTCCTTCCATTTAGCCCCTGTAACATGCTTTTACATGTGCCAGCAAAGGACAAGAAACAGCATGACTTCAGTTTAAAATATGTCAAATTTATCTTTCCAAAACAATTTATAGTGGATCCCTGGTATTCACAGGGTTAGGGACCACAACCACCCAAGCTAAAATCCGCAAATATTTGAGACCCCCTCTAAAAACACTTGTAACTGCCTGTTTTAATAGTTCATACACCGAATGTACCTTAATATGCATTAATGCACACAACCGTCTTAGAACTACAGTAGAAGCAGTACAATAAAAGCTAACAGCTACAGTCTTCCTTATTTCTGCTCTCAGGGTACAGCCAATCAGTCCAAAGAAAGAAAAATAAATGGCAAATGCCAGCCAATAGCATGTCAAGTAGCATTGTGGCTTGGGGTTTCAACTTCACCATTAATTTTCTATGAAAAAAATTCTGAATATGCTAATTTGTTTGCACATAATTTCGAGTCACATTCCAAGGAAGAATCCATGACAATGTGTGGATCCAATGTTCAGTCAAATTACTAATTTTAAAAGCCACCTTAATTTCATTATTGTGAAACATTTTGGCTCTTTGCTGAAATGTTAAGATGAAAATGATATAAAACAGTTGAAATATTATTAATATGCACTTCTAGGTATAAATAAATAAAAGCTTATATTCAAAAAGTGAAAATTTATATATATATATATATATATATATATATATATACACACAGTATATATAGTGCACCGGGTCAGTCTTTAGAAAAGGCTTACAAATTGGGGCCCGCAATATTTTGGGGGGCCCCAAATATTTTTCTTTTTTTAAATGAATGCATTTTTTGCAGACATCATGCTTTATATGAAACTCATATAAAAGCATGAGTTTCATATAAAATACCAAATATTTTAGTATTTTTGTCAGTATTAACAATAATTACAAATTATTAAGTTATGTGAAGGGGCCCACATCCTTATAAATCTGGTCTTATTACATTATATTCTCATACTTTTTAGCTAGGATTAATTCCAAATCCAGTCTAATCTTCCAGATTAGACTGGATTTCACTTTTCAGTAAGACACTTAAAACAGTTCGAGTTTTAAATTCATCCAAAAAAATATGAAAATGCCAATTCAAAGGGGTCTACAGAATCCCAGATGCATGTCTATTTTATGCAGGTTTTATTGTTGCACCAGAAGCACTAAAACCACCTCTGCCAACAGTCCAAAAATGATCTGCCTAAACCATGAGACACTTCTTTTACTCTCTGATATGTTGCACCAGCAGGCCACTCTGAAAACACACCAGTAGAGCAACCTCCTCATTGCAGAATTCATTTACATAATCCACTGAAAGCAGCCAAAGCTAAACTTTATGGCATAGAGGGAAGCCTGAACTGCAGGCCATCTTTGATCCTGGGCAGTAGTGAAACTTCAAACCCAGCTCCCCTCCTCTTCTCCAGAATAGAGAAGAATAGAGCCCGCAGAGGGGGAAAAAAAAAGGAAAAAAAAGAAAAAAGAAAACAGGGGCAGGGGTCTCTACCTCTTTTTGGCTTTGGGAAGCTTTCGTGCAGGTGAAAAACCACTTTCTCCACAAAGTGCTGGATGTTGCTGTTCTCTGGTCCCCGGACAAACACCATCCAGTCGTGGGTGAAGCCTTCCGCCGTGGGTTTCTTTCTGAATTGGGCGCGATGTCCGAGTTCCAGTTTCACCTGAACAGCTCCCTGCGGTACACAATGCTGCCGAGTTAATCAATACGTTTTGAAACAGATATTTATAGAGACATGCATCAGTGCGGCTTAATGGTAAATATCGCGACATTATGCAGTCTCTCAGGCCGATTCACCTGGGGGGAAACATTCTGTTAAATTAGACAAGTGAACAGCGGATCCATGTGACAGGCGAGTCTGCGCACATTTTACTAAACTTCCAGATAAACAAATGAGTCGGATCTAAAATGTTCTGAGATAATTTAACTGTAAAAGAGCAACTCTACAGTGATAAAGACAGGCTGACATTATTCCAGTTGAAGCGCGACAGTTTGCACCTTTAATAAAAGGATGGCGTTCACCTATTTTAAAAGCGACCTTACTGAAAGCAGTAAAACGCTTTTATTTTGTTGGAATTATTTCACCACAGTGTTTTAGGCTACAGTCACACACCGCAATGTTAACTCACAGAAAGCAGGTAGTAACTAGCTAACTGTGCGGCTGTAAAATCCTTCTTGGAGTAAAGGGAAAAAAAGAAAGAAAAAAAAACAAGCCTCCGCTGCGGTCCGTGCGACCAAACAAATAAATAATAGAACATATATTCATATAAAGGCGACAGACTGACTACTCACCGAGCCGGCCATCCTTCAGGCCCCACGTTACTGTTATATCATGGAGAATTAGTTTTAAATGAGATTAAAGGTGAATACAGTTTGCCTGTAACGGCGGACATGGTCTCTCCTGGCCCCAAGTCAAACTGAAGACTTTCAGAGGCTCGCCGGCGGTCAATTCCTCATAGTTAGTAACACCGTTTCCGGTATACACTTTCAAAATAAATTCAACGAAAGTTCGTTTCAGCTTCGAGCCGACGAATTACAACCAAAATCGTGAGGGCACTTTATAAACCATATATGTTCTTATATAGAATTCCCAAAGGTGTCATTTTAATTTAAATCAAACAAACTCATTCGAATTAAATTACAAAGAAATTCCTCATTATTGAGCCATCCATCCATTTTCTAACACCATTGTCCCTAGTGGGGTCTGGAGGTGCTGGTTTATCTCCAGCTCACGTTCGGGGCGAGAGGTGGGGTCACCCTGGACAGGTCGCCAGTCGGTCGCAGGGCCTCATTATTGATCATAATACAATAATAGTAGCAATACAGGCCTTTATATTACAACAACAACAACATAAAAATTAATCTTTTTCAGATGAAGATTTACTCCGTAGAAAGTCCTGCCTTGATTTTGCACGTGGCAACAGTGCAAAAAATACCAAAACTTACCTTGGTTAAAAAAAGCAACGCTTTCCTTTAACAGGAAGAAACATTCAACAGAATAGGGTCAGTATGAGTGGCCAAAGAGCTCAGAAGATAGACAAATAAGGGGGGAAAGACAGACTCTAGAAGGAATTTCTCTGTAAAAGAAAAAAGTATTCATGCTTTTTTTTAAAGAGTCTGTAAGGTATTAGTTTCATTAGTGATTTCATCTAAGAGAGAAACAAATTACCACATATATGATGGGACCCCGGTGTTCGCAGGTGTTAGGGATCAGTGTTACTCAAGAAATAATTCAAATTGATGAATATTTGAGACTCCCTCTAAAATGCTCATAACTGCTTATTTTGATAGTTCAGACACCAAATTTACATTAACATGCATCAAAACGCACAGTGAAAGACATCTTGGCATCTACCATCTTCTGTATATCCTCTTTGAGGAAAATCAGAAGCACTCCTGGACTGGCTACTTTGGAGACCCCACCCAGACCCTAGAGCTAAAAAATAATTCAAAACAATAAATAAAAATAATTTATCTGAAAGTATAAATCTGAATATTATCGTAACTAATTTAATCCAAGCCTTTTCAAAAGTTATGAGGATTGTGCTGCTTTGGGCAGGAAGAATCTCCGATAGCAGTCAGTCTTGCAACAAATCTCCAAAAGCCTCTGACTGAAGACTGTTGATGTATGACATTTTATGACAGTAATAACAGACATGCTACCAGTTCAATATCCAAAAGAGGATATTGCACAACAGGCTAACAGGTCCTCAACAACAGCAACAGTTGTTGGCAAGCACTGCCAATTGACCTCATTTGCTTTTGCCATTCCACCTTTGCCTGACCATAGCAGTGACATTGGAGTCAAAGATATGAGCCTTGCCTAGTATGACCAATAGAAGACAATGTTTTAACTTCCCCCTTCTCTGTCTGCTCTTCTCTGTCCACTGGCTGGTCACAGATTATTTTAGGTTCTTTGTTATTAAACAAAATGAAGCTAATTGAAATATGTTCTCCAGACCTTTATTTTGAGACTGAAGCTCTACTGCTCCATTTCCATTTCCAGGTAAATTCCAAAAGCCTGACAGTTGGGGAAAATTTGCGCAGGCGCAGCCTGGCTGTACTCATTTGGATCACAGAGAGAGCACGAGATGCAAGTCACCAATAAGAGGAGAGAAAAAACGGTGATCCCCAACCACACAGTGTTATGTTGCCTTCATATCCCGGGGGGGAAACTCGGAATGGAGAGATTTTCTGCAGTTTAAACGCGACCACATATTTTATTATGAATGTTATGATCAAATTCCTGTTATTTTACAGAATAATAAATGAAAGAAGATAAAATATAAACTTAGTATTCTTTAATGAAAGAAAGAAAAAAGAAAGAAAGAATGAATGAATGAATTAATGAATAAATGAACGAATGAATAAATGAATGAATGAGTGAATGAATGAATGAATGAGTGAATGAATGAATGAATGAATGAATGAATGAACGAATGAATAAATGAATGAATGAATGAATGAATGAATGAATGAATGAATGAATGAATGAATGAATGAATGAAAGGGAGGAAGAAATAAATAAAAAATAACATAGAAAGGATTGGATAAAAAAGAGGAGAAATACCTATTGTGATTTAAAAATAACACTTAGAACACCGTGGAGAAGTCGCCAGTCCATCAAGCCCAGACACACATTCAGTTTTAGAATATACTACTACTACTTCTACAACCAATAAT
>CAEFZX010003628.1:0-15321 GCA_903066825.1 Alfaro cultratus
TCTGAATGCAACCTGACCAGAGACGATTCAAAAGCAGGAAGTAACTACAGTGCAGGACGTTCTGGTCAGTATGTTACTCTCTGATCTGCGGGTTAACGGAGATGTTGTGTCGGTTGTCATGGCAACAGGTTTACGACACTAAGCGAGGAAAAGCAGAATATAAATGGTTTAAAGTTGTTTTACAACTTTTTATCAGCTTATTGTCCTTATTAACCCTAACCCTCTGCAGCTGCTGTCAATTTTAAACCTTTAATAAATGACAAAAACTGAACTAATTGCCTCATTTGTTTGAACATAATCATCAAATATTATGGAGGAATTTGACTAATTCTTCTTGCATCTTGAAAGAAACCAAACTGTTTATAGATTTATAGCAAGGGAGAAAACTTACAAACATCAGCAACGTCCTCAGCTTTAATTTAATCCATGTTTATCGAAATCAGGTAAGAAATAAAGGCTGCGATCATTTTGTGATTCCTGCTCATCCTGCATTGTTTAGTAGACAGTCGACATAAATAATTTAAATCAAGATGCAGTCGGTCAGCGAGGGGCACAGCGCCGCTCGGGGCCACACAGCGCCGCTCCGGGCCACACAGCGCCGCTCGGGGCCACACAGAGCCACACAGCGCCGCTCGGGGCCACACAGCGCCGCTCGGGGCCACACAGAGCCACACAGCGCCGCTCGGGGCCACACAGCGCCGCTCGGGGCCACACAGAGCCACACAGCGCCGCTCGGGGCCACACAGCGTTACAGGACTGAACACAGACCCAAACGGGTTGGCAGCAGGACGTTCTAGCGCTGTAACTGAGTCAGTCCTGGTTCTGGTTCATGGCTGGTTCTGGTGCAGAACCATAGTCGGACCTTTGCCAGAGGACTGAGAGTGAAGTTCTGGACCCTCAGATGGGTTCTGTTCAGTCAGACCTGGACTGATCATCAACCGGACCCAGACTAACGGTTCTGTGTGTTCTGCAGGAACTGGGCCTCCACCTGCTGGACCCTGCAGGTCATGTGACGTCCAGCCAGGTCCAATGGGTGAGTCAGAACTGGCACTGACCCTGTCCAGTTCCGCCTGACCCTGACCCGGTTCCTCTATCTGCAGCAGAACCTGAAGAAGTTCTTGGCGCTGGCCCATTTCTTCAGGCTGCCGCTGTTCCTGGCTGACAGCGCCGCGCTCACTCTGCTTTCCCAGGATGCTTTGCGGCAGCGGGACCTGGCGATGCGCGAGCCGCATTGCAGCTTCCTGTGCGCCGGCCGGCCAATCACATCCTTCGCTCTGCCGGCCAGCCAATGGCAGCTCAGCGTGAGTGCGCCACCTTCAGGGTCCGGCTTCCTGCCGGAGAACGTGGCTTCCTGTTAACGCCTCCGTCTCTGTGCAGCCTGGCTTCCTATTGGCTGTTGAGCAGAAAGGCTTCCAGCTGCTGGAGGTGAGAGGTCGCGACCCCCGACTGGCCAGCCTGGACACCTTGTCAGGCGAAGAGATCCCGCTGCACTTCCTGTTCCGTCTCGATGGTTACATCATACACGTGGGTCCAGGTGCTGCCGGTTCTGGTTCTGGAAGGTGTCGGGCTGCTGCAGTACCTGTCCCTGTCTGCAGGTGGTGCTGCTGTACGAGCGCAGCGGGGGATACCTGTGGCACGGCGCCCTGCGCCTCAAGGCCGTCACCGACCCGACCTTTGCCCCCTTCAGGCTGCTGGACTACGGGCGCCATGCCGGGGCCTACGATAGGTCAGCGCCTCCCGGTGGGGGTCATGTTACTGTGACGTCACCTGGATGTGACATCATGTTTGTGTCGCCCCCTGCAGGCCGGAGCTGCTGCTGACGGTCGTGGACGGCCTGGACGTTCGCGTCCCGCGCAACATTTCCCGCTTTCTGGCGCAGCGGCAGGAGGCCCGGTTCCTGGAGTGCCGTTACCATGACGCCCACAGCTTCCTGCAGGTGGGTTTGTCTGAGGTGAGCCAGGTGCGGAGTCATTTGACCTCTCTCTCTCTCTCCGTGCGCAGCTCTACCCAGACGACTCGTCCGCAGCGGCGGTGGAGTTCCGGAGGAAAGTGAAGGCTCTGCTGAGGCTAGTGGTGCAGACCCTAGGCCGGCTGGATGTCCCGTTCTGGATCAGCAGCGGCACCTGTCTAGGTAACTTCGGTTCCCGCCCCCACCAGAACCACTGGGCCGGCCGCATCACCTTTCCTCTGGCTCTGCTGCCCCTGCAGGGTGGTTCCGGCAGTGCGGTGTCATCTCCTACAGCCGGGACGTCGACATCGGGATCTTCATCTCTGATTTCCGGCCCCAAATCATGGCGGCGTTCCTCGATGCCGGGATGTCGCTCAAACACCAGTTCGGAAAGGTCCTGGTTCTGTTCTCAGTCTGACCCGATCGGTTGGGTTTATACTGAAAGGTGGTCTGCTTTTATTTTGAAGGGCAGGTGGAGGACAGTCTGGAGCTGTCCTTCCTGGAAGAGGACGTCAAACTGGACATTTTCTTCTTCTACAGAGACGGAGACATCGTGTGGAACGGAGGAACGCAGGCGAAGAGCGGCAGGAAGTTCAAGTAAGAGTTCTACTTCCTGTTTGTCTCCATGTCCATCTAACACACAGGAGTCAAAGTCCAGACCTGGACGGCCGCTGCCCTGCAGATTTTAGATGAGTACCAGTATTCACCTGGACAGAATAATGAGGCCATTAAGGCTCTGGAAAACTGATCCACACAGGAGGGAATGAAGCCGTTTCATTCCAGTGTTTTGTACTTGTGGCTCATCTAAAGCCTGCAGGACGGCGGCTCTCCAGGACTGGAGTTTGACACCCCTTATCTAACAGAACCAGACTGATCCAGAACCAGAACCACGTGGTCCAGGATCTCAGATCAGAACAGTTTTGTCTGTAATGTATGTGAAGGTTTAACTACAGCCTGTGGTTCTGATCCATTTACTAAGCGTAGATTAATCATGTCAGCAGAAGTTCATATTCTTGGTGGCGCCCCCTGCTGGCGCAGCTCTCTCTGCCGTCCGCCATCTTCTTCTTCTCTGGTCTTGTTTGTTTGAATGTGAATAATATTTCGTTTTCTTCTCCAGGTACGTCTTCCCTTCATTCTCCTTGTGCTGGGCGGAGCTCCTAGAGGTCAAAGTTCGTGTTCCATGTGAAACGCTGGACTACGTAATGGCGAACTACGGCGCCACCTGGAGCGTCCCCGTGAAGAGCTGGGACTGGAAATCGTCCCCTAGTAACGTGATAGAAAATGGGGTGTGGCCTGTAGCGGAGTGGGCGGGGCTTATCCAGGTGTACTGAACTGCTACTTTTTTACATCCTGTCTGTCAAACAGGTTTAATAAAACTCTGTTGGGGAACCAGCGCCTCCTGCTGCTCATTATTATTATGACAGTCAGGTTCCACCAATCAGGGACTGCCTCCAGCTCTGAGGTGGGCCCAGTTCTCAGAACCTTATGGGTTCCTTTTTCGGATCCCGAGTTCAGAGCCAATGAGAAAGTTCTGGACCTTAAACAGAACCCTCTGATTCCGCCACACTACAAGGGTGGGACTTCCTGAGCAAAGAGGTTCTGGTACCGGTTTGGATCACCGCCACGCTGCTGCTTCTGTGCGAAAGAATCAGAACCGTCTGATTTCAAGATCCAGAAGTTTAGCTCTGAACCAGGACTCAGAACCTGAATGAGGAAACAACCTGCAGATCCAGAACCAGGCCCCGTTCATAGAGTGATGCTGGTTCTGTTATCCAGAAACTGAACAGATTAAAGAACTCCAGAACCATCTGAGGATCTTGCATGACCCGTTGTGTAGTAACAGAACCAGACAGACACTCAGAACCAGAAATTTATTTTCTGCACAATCACATTCTCACAGCAGAACCGGAACCGGAACCCTGTCCATATGTCACCCCTCTGACGTCACTCCGCCACATCACGCGGCTTCTCCTTGTGGACCACGTGACCTTTGCTGATCAGGTCCGGGATTTCCACGGCCAGCCAAGGCGCGAGCCCGAGCGCCATGAGGTGCGCGAGCCCGAAGCGCGGCACGTTGCGCGCCCACAGGGGGGCGAAGTGTTCGGTCAGGCAGATCTTCCCGCCTCGGAACATCTTGGCGGTCTTCCCGTCCAGCTCCGGAACCGCTACTTCCGGCGCTGTTTCCGGGTACGTCACCGGGATGTCGAACTCCACGCGAAAGTCGTAGCGCAGTAGCTCGTGTACGAACCAGCAGGTCCCGGTCCAGCGCGTGCCGTCCGGGTTGGACTCCAGCCGGAACCAGTCGTTGTCGGCGGCCTTGTTCTGCTCCACGAACCGGATCAGAGCCTGGTACTCCTCCTTCAGCCGCTGCGGCCACAGCGCACGCTCCCGCGGGCCCGCGTGCGTCTTCAGGAGCGGGATCTGAGACACGGCTCTGCGCGTGGCCTCGTCCGCCATGGTGCCACGGTTCGGTTCGGTTCTGCTCCGGCTTGTTTGTGTCGGCTCTGCTTCACCCTGACGTGGACCTGCGGCTCCAGAGGAACCGGAAGCTGCTGTAACCTTTGGAGCCCTTTCCGGTCCCTTCAAAGCAAAAGCCCCGGCTGGTTCTGAATGATGCTGACCGGATCAGAACCTCAGAGCTGCGAACCGAGCCGCGATGATGTCACCAACTCGTTCTAATGGTTAACATAAAGAACCTGCACAGCAGGATCTGGGTTTCGAACCGAACAGAATCTGCTGGGTCCAGTTTTAACCTAACGGAAGCACTTAAATCCAGGTTCTGGTTCTGAAACGGTTCTGTTTCAAAGGAGCGGAACCGACCAATCCCCGTCATCCAGTTCCAGTAGGGTCGTTCAGAAACACGACCTCTGACCCAGGCTGGGTTTTACCTTTCAGAACCACTGAGGTTCTGGACCTCTGACCCGGTCCAGCTTTTCTAATGGCTTGCAAAGCCCAATATTATTCATACTCCCAGAAGCTTTAGATGATTTCATGTTTCTTCTGACCAGCAATATAAGAACCGGGTCCAAAAGAACTCAGGTCAAAGTGCTTTCTGGTTTGAAACTTGCATTTGGACCCGCTTCAAGGTTCTGAGTTCCCACTGAATGTGGGTCGGATGTTCTGATTCTGCCGGGTCTACAGTTCTGGACTGAAGTCCGCTGAGGTGGTTCTGATCCAGATCGTCCACATCATTTAGCAGGAAGGAGTCTCAGGCTCCGCCCCCTCCAAGCCTCCAATCAGCAGGACAACAACCAATCAGACAGCAGGAAATCATACAGGAAGTGACAAAACAGGCAGGTTTCATGTGGAACATTAAAAAACTTTTAATATGAAGGATCCAACAGGAAACATCCAACCTTTCACAATAAAATAACTATTGTTTGTGTCATGTGACCCTGGGAAGGCCCCGCCCTCCTGTTGGCACCCAGCCTACAGACTGACAGAGCATTCTGGGAAATGAAGTCACCATAAAAAAAGTTTTTACGGACTATCAAATTAAAAGTTTGACCAAAGAAACTTTATTGAAGAAACAGACGTGAACACTGATGATGTCATCCTGGAGCTATTTATACATAATTTGAAAATGAAGGGGAAGTCAGACTGTCAAAATAAGAGCAATCAGTTCCGTGTGATCACCTGCGGTACCGCCCCCTCTCCTTGTCCCTCTCTCTCTCCCTGTCTCTGTCCCTCGCCCGCTCTCGCTCGCGGTCTCGCCGCGGCCCACCACGCTCTCGCTCTCGCTGCCGCTCGCGCTCACGCCGGCTGCTCACCACCGCTTGCGTGCGCCGCAGGAAGTCGTCCACTCGCATGTCGTAGTCGTGCTGCAGGACAGGAAACAGGAAGTCAGACCCAGGAGGTTTCCGATCACTTTAGAATCGGGTCAGAACTCACCGGGCTGGATGCGAAGGGGCGGTGCTGCGGCACGCGCTGCTTGTCTCTGAAGCGAGGGGGTGGAGCGTCGTGCGGCGGCAGCGAGGGGTGGTGGTGGTGGAAGGCCTGGTGTGGGGGCGGCGGGGGGTGGCTGTGGTGGTAGTAGGGCGGGTGGTGGGGGGGCTGCTGCTCCACGCCGGGGTACGCCGCCTGTCCACACAAACAAGAAGGGTCAGCTGGTCACGGGCGGGGTCATGGGAACCAACAACCAATCAGAACGCTCTAGTTTAACTCCTCTTCGATTGGTCGAATTTAACCAGTAAAGCTTTGAATCAGAACAGAGAACGGCCCTGGCCACGCCTCCAGGTGCACCTGCCAGGTGAGGTAGCTCAGCAAGCTAGCATGCCTGATCCAATCAGAACCAAGAACCATACCAGAGTCTGCCAGGGAGCCGGGGGCCCCACGTTGTGGTGGTAGTCCCTCATGTAGTCGTAAGACTGAAACAGGTGAACACAGGTAGACGTCACACAGGTGAGCGTGGCGACATCACGCCACAGAGGCCACGCCCCCAGACTCACCCCGTTCAGGAAGACGTCTCGTCTCACGCTGGAGAATCTCCTGCAAGAAATATTATGTCTTACTTTCTACCTGAAACTCAGGCCCCGCCCACTGCCAGGTGAGTCTCACCTGTCCACCGGCTGGCTCCGTAGGTCCGGGATGAACCCTGGTGATGAGTAACAGTTAATGACAGGTAAATGTTACTCCGCAAAGCTAACAGGTGAAGAGGCTGAGCTATTTAGATAGCAAGCTAAACTAGCGTGCTAGCAGACATGTGAACAGGTGAACTGCACCTGGCCGCTGGTTGAAGTCAGGCGGGCCGTCGGCTCGCGGTCGCTTCCTGCCGTGAAGGTCATACTCTTCAGGTCGACGCCTACGTGAACAAGTCCACAATTAAGACACACACACGCGGACAAAACCACACACACACACTCAGCCTCACACACATCGATCAGGTAGTATTCCCTGAGCGTCGTCTGCAGGCGCCTGACCGGGGAGGCGGGGTCAGAGCAGCCAGGTGCTGCTGCTGTCGTCATGGTGGTGAACCCTGGTACGTTACCTGCTGCCGCTCTGATCCTGTCACCATGGCGACAGTTACCCGGTCCACAGACCTGCGCTCAGGTTAGCGTCCTCCCAGCGGCGGTCCTGCGGGTCGGGTGGGTTCTGGTTCTGACCCTGGCTCTAGTCACACTCTCACTCACACAGGAAGGAAACAGAAGAAGCCTCTGGAGGGCGACATACCGCTGCTGGAGCCGTTAGGGAAAACTAACAAACAGTTCCTCATCACGTCCATTACAGACCCTCTTATTTTGAAAGGGTGATGGTGATGATGATGGTGCAGTCCTGTTAATCAACACCGAAAGCCCCGCCCCTTTGAGCCCAAGCCCCGCCCCCTCCATACCAACAGTCCTGAACAAAAGCAACCAATCAGGGCTTTCCGGCGTCCGTTGGCTCCTCCCCCCGGCGCCAGATGAGTCCATCAGCCCCCTGCCCCCGCAGTCTGCCCCAGCAGGGGGGATGGGGGGGACAACACTGTCCTCCAGGTGGGGGGGGGCCCTGCTGTCAGTCCAAAAGTCCTTCGTTTCTGTGATTTACCTCACAGAAAGCCAGGAAGCCCCGCCCCCAGCCACGCCCACCTGCTCAAAGCCAGAAACAGTTCCACCCCCCTCCCCCCATTAGTCCATCGTCCTTTTATTCTGAAAGGTCAGCCACAGTCCGACTACCCGCCAAACAACTTCCTGCAAAGACAAAATTTCATCATGAGAGAAATTCCATCTTGCGGCGCTCTGCCGCCGCCATCATCAGCAGGCGGCGCTCCAATCACGCATCAACTCCTCAATCTGGTGACCTCATCACGCCGCCGGGGAACTACTTCCTGCCTGACTCAAAGCTTCAACCAGAACGGCACAACAACAGAGCGGCGCCGTGTCCGTGGTCCGGCAGCAGGTGGCGCCATGATGCGGCGGCAGAACAGGAAGCGGGGGGAGGAGCTCGGTGATTGGCTAACCTTCCCGGCTCGCGCTGCGGCGGGCGGCCACGCGGCCGCAGCTCTGATGGCGTCTGGCCCTTCTGCCGCACGCGCCGCGCCACGTGGTGCACGTCCACGCTCTCGTCCAATGGGAACAGGGCGCACAGCTGGGCACCCACCTTCGGCTGGATCTCCTGCAACAGAGCGCACGGTTGGAGAACCGGGATCGGAGCCGGAACCGGGACCTTGACCTGGAGGCGCTTACCTGGCCGTCCCGTCCGATCTTCACGGGTTTGTTGTCGTTCCAGGGGTTGAACAGGTGAGCCGTCTTGATGAAGGGCAGCTCCCTCCTGCAACACAGGGTTGTCAGAACCGGGTTCGACCAGAACCGGGTCGGTCCAGGTTCCAGAACCAGCTGACCTGCAGAGCCAGTCGATCTTGAAGACTCCGCCCAGCATCTTGGCGTTCATCCCGGCAGGAAGAACCCAGTGGATCGGAGAACCGTCATGATGCGACTCTGATGACAGGCGAGCGAATCCTGCAGGAAACAGGAAGTCAGAGCCATGGAAACAGGAAGTCATAGCGATGAGGAGGAATAAGGAAGCAGATGAAGGTACCTTGGAACTTGCCGCTCTCCCTGACGGAGAAGACGAGGATGACGCTGCGCGCCGACTGGAAGGCAGCGTTCAGTTTCTTCTCGTTGACCGGCAGCGTGGACCAGACGCCCTGAAGGCAGGACACGGTCACCATGGAGACAGAGCACAGTAACCAACGTTAGTGTACGGCGGCGACAGCGCCGCCAGCAGAGGGAGCCGTGGACCGACCTTGGCCTTGGCCAGGGAAACGTTCTCGTGGTTGTTGCTCTTGATGAGGAAGAAGCGGGCTTCCCGCAGGATGTAGCGCAGCTTGCTGGTGGGATCTGCAACGATAGAGGCGTTCAGTCAGCGGGCCGGGTCTCCGCCGGGTCGGTACCGCCGGGTCAGGAAGGTTCTTACTCTCCATTCCTTTCCGAACGGCTCGAACCGACGACGACAGCTTCTCTCGCTTCTTCTCTGACCCTTTCAGAATAAAAGCACAGCACTGATTTCAGAATAAAACCACAGGACTGATTTCAGCTGCTGAGGTGAACGGTCGTTGCCATGGTTACCTGATGCTTCGGAGGCGGAGCCTGAGCGTCCAGACTCTCCGTCGGAGAAACTGACGGAAGAGGCGGAGCGAGAGTCGCCGGCCTCACTGCGGGTGTCATAGTCGTTCCCGTCGCCATGACGCTCATCGTATTCATCCTCCTCCTCATCTTCATCCTCCTTCTCTCCCTCCTCCTCCTCCTCTTCCTCCTCCATGCCTTCCTCCCCCTCTTCCTCCTGATTGTCTTCCTCCTCTTCCTCCTCGTCGTCGCCGTGCGAGGCGGCGGGGGAGGAGCTTCCCGACGCCGGCTCTGAGCTGTACTCCGCCTCCTCCTCTGATTGGTGCTCTTCGCCGTGAGGGGAGGGGCTCACTCGCCTCTCGTCATGCCGCAGCTTCTAAAAACAAACAGGAAGTGAGTGGTGGCGCGAGCGGCAGGCGGCGCGCTCAGGGTGAGGGGCGTTACCCGGCTCAGAGCCTCCACACCGCGCTGCGACTCCCGGCGCCGGCAGTCCTCTGCGCCCCGACTCCGCGGGCCCTCTCGGGCCCCGCGCCGCCCCTTTCGCTCCTCGTAGTACTCGTGATGGTAAGCAGCGGCGTGGCGGCGTGGGCTGGACGCCTTTTTGGAGCTCAGCGCCCGCTTCCCAGAGGACCTGGAGGGGGTGTGGACTGACGAGGGGCGGAGCCTCTTCACGTCCTGGCTGTCTGATCGCTCGCTCTTCCTCTTCACTCCTGAGGGAGAGGACCAGCTGATGACGTCATAGCCGCTGCTGTGACATCATCGCTTACACTGGTATCATGTGAGATCAGACTGAACCGATCCCAGAACCAGAACACGGTCCAGTTTCCGAGGGAGGCGGTTCCGTACCTTTCTTGTCGCTCACGTCGCGCTCCGTCTCCGGATTGTAGAGCTCGTCATCCTGATCCGGCGCTTCGGTCAGAAGATCCTCCAGAACGTTCAGTTCCCCGTCTGAAACAGAACCGAGACGCTGAGGACGTCCAAGAGACGCAGAGGGACAGAGATTGTTCTGGACCTCACTCCAAGCCTTTCTGAGGGACGGTGGACACGTCCAGACAGGGACATGTCTGCAACAATTATTTCTAAACCTTTTTTCCTTCATGTTCCTGCATCTATACAGACTTATCAAAATAAAACGTAAATAACGAGTCCAGTCAGTGATTGGCGGGTTGGACGCCGCTCTGAGTCAGGAATATCAAAAGTCTGGAGAATCTGGAGAACGGACGCATCGCTGTGCTGCTAACTGCCACCGCTACCACGGCAACATGAGGCCACGTTTCACAGCCAGCAAAATGTTTTCATTAAAAATATGAAGAACGTCGGTTAACATGAAGCCACGCTGCACTTCGGTGTGTTTCGGTTCAGTTAGCACCAAAATACAGCGACACACACATCAACTTCCTGACAGATCATCAGTGGAGCAGGTGCTTAACTTAGCGAACCAATCACAGCGGGCGTTCAGCTAATCGCTTATTAATGTTCAAACATAAAAACTCACAAACAGAAAACTAACAGACTGAATGTTCTGGGGTTTTATGTACTTTTTGTGTGAAATGTTTTTTATGTTCCTGATGTAATCTGTGCTCTGTGGGCTCATGCAGCTGTTCCCATGGCAACGGGTCTGCATGTGATGTTAGCATGTAATGCTATAAACCAAACTGTTTATAGATCTGCATTCAGAGAGAATACAGACTTTACTCAGCTTTAATTTAAGTCACATTAAATAGAAATTGGATCATAAATATGGGGTCATTCCTCCTGCACTGAACCGTCTGGGTTTGTGGACGTGACTCAGTGGTCAGTAAAGGCTCCTGTCACCAGCCGCAGCGGCTAACCGGCCGCTAACCGGTCACAGCAACATATGATTCCTCTGCTCCACTAAAATCCCACTGAACATCTTTTCATGTGACCTGCAGAATCACAGCTGAGACAGAAAAACATATGAAGATGAATTAAAACCTGGTTTTTTGTAGAATTTTACAGTAAAATATGTTTGCTATATTAAAGACGCATCATATCTGGTCTGCTGTGTAAATTCAGCAGCTTTAAGCCAGTTGAGCTGTGGACTCAGAACCACACCAATAAAAGGACAAACATTCATTTGGCTCACAGCTATTCTGCTTTTAATATCATTTTGATTTTTATGGAATCTAATGTATCTGAGCATTTCATAAGATCAGGTAATAAAAGGAAACTATATTATTGTGATAATTCTTCACAGAAAATATTAGTGAATTTCGTAACTATTTTGAACTGCAGGTAACCACTGAGTAAATCTAAATCATAAAATAAAATATAACTGAAAAGTTCATTTTTTAGAAATTCCACCACCAACTGAGACATTATATGGATTCATTAGGTGATTGACGATTTAACATATTTATATATCTCAGTATGTTTAATTCCTGATAAAGAGTTATTTTCAAAAAGTAGTATTAATGTGAAAGTCTCATCAGGACGTATATCCTAACTTATTGAATAAGACTGCATGGCATTCATATTTAAGTTTTGGCCTTAGAAAAAATGAAAAGGCCTCCCAGCAGTTGCATAGCGCCCCCTGCTGCTCAGGAGCTTTGCCTGAGTTGATTTCTGTTACCGGTATTCTTTAGTTTGTCCAGCAGATGAATAATATCTGAGTAGTTCATTAAAAACTGACCCACAGCAAAGAGCGAATGAACAATCAGCAGATTATAATCTGATTCCAGCGGAGCCTACTGGCTGATATTGAGGAAACTATAGATTATCACCGATTCTTTTAGAGTCGGTCCTCCATGTTTTATTCTCTCCCTGGTTTAAGTTACAACATTCTCAGCAGGTCAATGTTCTTCTTAGGCCTCTAATGAGCCATCAGAGACTAAACCATGCAGGACGGTGGCCCTCAGGGGCCACTTTGGGCCCCACTGGCTTATCAGGCAAGTTTAGAATCTGGAAATAACTGAAAATACCCAACTAGACGTGTTCACGACTTTGTGGTGTCATTTACCAAACTTTCTTCTCATTAGGATGAACAAGGAAACAACAACACATGAATTGTTTATATTAGCTTCTAATATAAAAACATTAGAAGCTAATATTTTTATTTCAGGTTGCATCATATATTAAGTTGTATTATCACAGGGCAATTCCAGGTCAGATGGTCCGTGAGTGTTTGAAAGTGATTCTCAGCCTCAGATAAAGACCAGTTTAGAGAGAATCACCTCTAGAACCGGATCATTTTCTACAGATGAACTGAAGCAGTCAGGAACAAAGACGCCGCCGTGTTGCTAATGCTAATAGCATTAGTCCATTAGCTGCTAGCAGCTTTAGCTCCCCTGCTGGTCAGTGATTCTCTTGTGTGCACCGACAGGTATTCATATCAGGTAGAGATATTGTGAATTTCGCGGGTGTTTGGTCAATATTGATAAATAAATACGTCACCGCGATGCTAATGCTAACAGCTAATGGCCTACCTTTGTCCTCGCGCCGATCGGCCGCCATGACGCGCCCAGTGACGTTTTCCTGTCTCAAGGGCAAAAAACTGAGACGGACTGACTGGTTTTACTGGAAATAACACAAAACCCCTAAAAACCACCAAGAAGACCAGTTAGACCATCTGGAGGAGTGAAATGGCCAACTGCGTCTGCGGCTGGCGCTGCTGCTTCTTGTTGTGGAGATAATGGCGTAAACAACGACGTGGCGAATTACGGCCACCTACAGGTGAGGAGGATCAGGACAAGCAAGGCTTACAAACAAAACTTTATTCTTTTTATCAGCCCAGTTACTAATTAAACATGTCTTTACATATCAAATAAGTATTCTTTAATATTCAGAATCTATGTTATAACTGGATCATTTTTGATGATTTTTGTCCAGGTGACTCCGCTTGTCGCCCGTTGACCTCTGAAGAGGCACCAGCAACCCTCCTGACCCCAATGGGACAAGGGTGTAAGAAAACGGACGGATGGATGGACGTCTGTCTTTTATGATTCATGCAAAATGTTCTGAATTGTTTACGTTATTGAACTTTAACGGCATAAAAACAATTATTGAGTACAGAAGGAAAGACTGACAGTGAGCGCCGAAGAATCCATAAAATCAGAAAAAAAAACACTTCAACCTTTCAACTTTCTTCAGCGCAGCTGATCTGTGATCGATTAGTCTGGTCTGAAGCTGTTGTAGTGGAACATTTTAAGATTGCTGCATGATTATGAGTGAACAGTTTAATGATTCTTGTGTAATGCCTGTGCTCATGAGAAAGTCTTCTGAAGCTTCTTCTCAGGCCTCGGTGTTACAATAAAGTTATTAAATTGTTGCTTTGCTCCTCTACTGAAAGAAGATCCGTGTGGTTGGGTTCTGCTCCGTAACCAAGCACATTACCAAACTGAACGAATGAAACTCTCCCTATAAACCTGTAAGCTGTGTTTGGCTCCAGGCTCTGTCAGCAGAGACTTCCCATAAATACTGATTAAGAATATATTTTTTCTTCACTCCTTGTTAAAGAAAAGATTCCTCAACACTCTTTTTCCCATTGGATGGCTGGAGTTTACCCTTTTATATTTATATCTAATATAAATATAAAGCTTTATATTTGATAGGTAAACATGCAGCAGGTAGCTAAGAGTTTGGGCATGGAGACAGGAGAACATGTAATAATTCATTGTGAAAAGTATAGGGTAATCAGAGAAAATTCAAACAATAAATTAGGAAATATTATGTGGAGACAGTGACGACATGACAAGATAAATAAAGCAGTTATTAAATTTTTAAACGAAACAGGGTTATACTTTAGGTTAAAAAAGGAAAATACTCCAGCACAGCAGATGGTGATAAAGAATCTTAATCTGCCATTAAAAAACACGAAGAAGAAGAAGAAGAAGAAGAAGAAGAAGAAGAAGAAGAAGAAGAAGAAGAAGAAGAAGAAGAAGAAGAAGAAGAAGACCTTACAGGATGTGTAATCGTTTATTTTATTTTTATTAAAGAACAAAGTACAGCAAGTATACAGAGAACATCATACCACATACACAGTAAGAACAGCAGCCAGGAGTTATTACATAAATTAAAGTTAGATAATATTTTAATCGTTGTTTGAATGAGAGTAACTGAAAGTAGTTCAGTGGGTTAATTTTTTTTGTCCATCAATATTTTTATTGTATTTTTTACAGATATACCTGCCATATAACCAATACAGTCAATAAGACCAACAAACGCCCTGTTAGATACATATCTGCATAAATTCCTTTAAGTATCCAGGAGATAATAATCCACTGCTGAGGCTTCCTTGTTTAACTTTATGGTCTGACATTAATCTTGTCTTTAGCTTCTTCAACAAAAGTCCAGAAGGGTCTCCAGATCTTTTAAATAACTGGCTTTTCCCTTTTTGGAGATGTTTTATGCATTCCAGAGGTAAAGTCTTCAGCATGTGTCTGATCCATTGCTTGATACCTGGTCCAGTTGTTCTCTTCCAGAATAGTTCTATCAGTCCTTTAGCTGGTAGTAGACACATATCAATCAATAGTTGTTCACATTTCATAAGCAAAGTATTTTTGGGATACTAACCTAAAATGAGAAAAACCTGATCTAGTGCAACATCCTTTGAGACAAAATGTTCAGCAGTTTTTTTTATTGCTTTCCAAAATTTTTGAATTTCCTTCATTCCCAGATACAATGAAACCAAGTCCCTTTTTCTTCTAAACATTTTGTGCGATTTAAATTGGTTGGTGTAATATAGATTCGCAGTAACCATTGGTGTAAGAGCCAAAAATGTCAGTTTGAACATTGTTTGTTTTTTATGTATGCCTTTTGCATATTTAGACATTTTCTTTACAATAAGGTTTTATTTTAGTATGTTTTTTGTAGAAAAGCGCCACCTAACGGTCATAATTGAAAATGTATGAAAAGTGCTGTGTCACTTAGTTGAGTAAGAAATTTGGATGTGGTGGGTTAACTGAGCCCTACAGTTTTTGACCGTCCAAAGTGGAATGACAGGCAAGATTAAAGAACCTTTTGTATTGTCTACTCAAAGAAAAGTAAAGTACTTCTTTCATCGGACTTTGTGTGGACTAGTAAGTACTTCTTTAATGTACAAGCGCATATTTTTGGACAGAAACGCGTCAAGCTAAGAGCTCAGCTAATAAACGTCACCAAAGAAAGAAAACTGAAGCTGGTTGAACAATATAGTGGCTTTACACCAGAACGAATTAGCAGCCACTACAATTGGTATTGCAGTGACCTTAAACGAGTTAACTGTTTTTTTCTGAGCCCAGACACACTGCCAATCAGTGACCGCAGTGAAGTTAGTTTCAAGTTGGATATTCGATATTCGAGCTCCGGGGAGTAAGCGGCGTTTAGCTCAAGGTT